>JAHZMZ010003132.1:0-11577 GCA_027743805.1 Lepidocyrtoides sp. E14 | reverse complement strand
CACATACTGTGACTGCATGTAATTTATATATTGTATGCGCTTTTATTTACACTAAATTATGAATGTAATTATATCGGCATCTGAATTGGTTTTGTTGGTTGTAATGATGATGATAAAACTACAAAATATCCATTTCAAAGAGTGACACTACCGACTTTATGCAAATATGCATTATGCCCCTTATATGGTGTGCATATATGTGATTGCGCAGACTTTTCTAGCAGAGATGGTTGATAATGATGGGAGAGATAATCGATGTAGCACAGTGGAATAATCCTGATAAGATAATTATTCGTGTTTACTTGTGCGCCTACATTACAGCACACATTTTACTTGGGCTTGTTGTATGTGCTAATGTACTTACCTTTTCGTCAGTTGATAAATACTTTAATAAACATGGGTAGTAGTAGTATCTGTGAAGACACCCAAGGGAAAGTATTAACTATTGAATGATTGCTGCTGTCTATTTCTTTGAAATATTAAGACAACATACCTATATAAAACACGAACGCAAATAGGAGGAATATTTAGCAGTTTTCCTCAAACACTGCGCCATCACGCAAAAAACGTGCGATTGTGATATTTACGATCGGTAGAGGGGAAAGAGATAAATGTGGAAGTAGAATCGGATGAGTACAGAGATGTACATACATGATTGCGATATTAGAGCGCAGCGGTCGACATTTTTTCCTATCACATTTTATCTCTTTTTGTTGTATATTACGACTCGCATGCGGTTTGGTTTTTTATTATTACATTGTGCACAATGCATGCATCATTTAACACACAAATGTGCATGTATTCACCAAATCGCAAAATAATGAAGCTTCAAAGTAAAGGTGTAAAAGTTAACTTACACCTACTATAGTTTCAAATGGAATGCCCCATGGTTGATTAATTACTTGGACTTGGGTGTTTATTACTGTATCCAGTTCTTATACATACCTATATACTAGACATACTCCGCACTAATTTCGCCAACAACGATTAGAGCTTTGTGTAAATTGGGTAAGATTGCAAGAAAAATATGGTAGGCTGGGTGTATACTTTGTGAGCGCAAGGTCTATCGCTTTACAACACCATAATAATAACATTACAGCAGCAGGCTAAAATTTCTCACGTCACGACTCATTTACTGCTTGATACACATTTACACAAAATTATGCAGCCAGCAGTGGACGGTAGATTAAAGGCGATGCAAAGTATTTACTAATTCACCATTATTTGTTGCAAGAATGTCATGTGGAATCAAGGAATCGCTTGTAAATGCTCCACTCTCACCCTCCCATTACTTTGCCTGCAATGCTTGTTACTTAACTATTCTGTTACATGCACTGGATAGTGAAGTCAGTATAATGTTATCGCAATTTTAGAAATCCATTAGCTGCTGTAGTTGTTGTCGCAGATTCATTCTGCTGTATAGAAAATAATTACACATTTGTTTTTGTACTTGTATTTACACAGTATATAATATATTATATGGATGTAATGTGAAAGTTGTGCCCTTATTTAGTAGCAATAGCCATAATTCATTGAAACATCAACCCCCTAGTGTAAGTTTAGAATCCAATGTCAACGCCAACATGACAAGCACTCTGCTTGAGAATGTTGTGATATGTAAAGTTCTAATGAATCAAAAAATAATAAACGATTTTACTCTGTGAGTCAAGAAATATATAATGAACCGTGAACAGTAGATTATCTTGGAAATAAAAGATAAATTAGATTGATGACGATGTCTCTGGTAAAAACATTTCGTGTATTTAACAAACTTACTTAACTACTGCGAGCTTTAGTAATTTTTTTCGTTGATCTCACTTGAATGAAAGCAGCTTTTTTATTTGGGTGGTCTTACGTTGTTAGGTAGGATCAAAATAGCTGAGCTTCTTTGTACTTTGTAAAAGTCTTTCTTTGCATAATTTAAATGGTACAAGCTGTACAATAAAATATATAGTGTACTCGCTGGATGCACAGATAAACCGGTGGTGGCCCAATTTGTTTATCGTTAAAGTATTATTACCTACTTAGAAATAGGTCACAGGTAGGCAAATGCGTAAAAGCGTAAATACATGCATTGGTAATTGGTACTATTTTATTTGAAATCGTACAAATGCGAAATATCTATTTCTTCATGCCATATATATGTTTATATACAATCAATGTGAAGGGCTTCAACAAAGAGCGTTTTGGAGAAAAATCTCTCAAGTTTCTACTTGTACTATATGTAAACTACAAATAGAGGTATCGTAATTAACTTACAATTAATATAGCCTCCTTTATTTTCTTCTCGCATTTATAACAAAATTAAGTTCATTTCATCCAGTAAATGACACATCCGATTGTTCAGGCAGAAGAGGTCTAAAAATCAAATATCTAACGCATCATAGCATGAATGTTGCATTACATGCGTTCTTTAGTATTCACGCTTGTGACGTGACAAGAAAAAGAAAAACACTTTTCTGGATTATTTCAATGTGGGATTTATTTTCTAGCATCAGAAGAGGAAAAAAATGTTTTCACATTTCGTCCTTGTACAGTTTGGCTGAAAGGAAAAAGAGAAAGCGAGAGATGTTTCCAGCAAGACGGTATTTTGTGTGCTGGTAAAATAAATGTACAGAAAGAATAGAGAGACTGTCACGTTTTAGTACGAGTACACACTCACTACATAATCACCAACTTTGAAAATAAAGGGAAAGTAGGAGAGGGGTGGAGGGGAACGCCATGCTTGTCGTCAGCACAGAAGAAGGATATCGATCCACGTAAATGTTTTTTCTACACTATAATAATGATACATAAGCATGAAGAAATGCTCAAAAGCTACTTGCCAATTCCCAGGAACAACTACGTACTACGGACGCCAAGAATGTGCATCTCAATATTGAATGCCTACACACAAAATGTAGGAGTATATCTGCTGTGTTACTAGTAGTAGCAGTAGTAATAGTAATAGTCAGTAGTTGTATATAGGGAAAATTGTTTCCAGAAAAGTACTGTGTACATTAGGATGACATGGTTGTGGTGGTGTCTTGGTTTACATAATATAAAAATTTATCCTGTTGATGGGCTTACGAAGTAACGTGTAAATGTAACTGTTTTGTTCCCTTCCGTTTCGCCTTTTTTCTTTTGCTCACAATACAATTATTTTGCCGTCCCGTTCAGTTCACAATTTGTGCTCTATTGCGTTGTTGTTGGTCGTATCGTATCAAAATAGCAGTATAGTAAGCACATACAATGTACCGCATACATACTCTTGGTGTATGTACATCTATTCATTAAATGAAAGCTCTCTTTTCTTCTTCTTCTTCTTCTCTGTCACTTGTCATTCCTACTGCTATCAGTTTTGTACCTCTTCTGTGGATAAGATTGAATGAATATTGAATAGTATTTATATATAAAGTTACTCTACTGATGGTGTCATGTTTGTATAAAAAAAGGAGCTCGTTGTGTCGGTACCTGCAGTTCTTTTATTTAGTTAATTTGTTTGTTTTTATGGAATAATGGAGCATGCCGCTTTGCTCGCAGAAGTACGTATTTTTTGAAAGTCATTGTTTGACCTTGATCATGTTATTACTATTTATAATGCTTAGTCGCACTTGGGAATACTGGGTACTTCCACAAATGGATTTTTTGGAAAAATAGCAAAAATAATAACTATTATGGACAAAACAATGTTCCGGAAAAGTCACAGATAACAAGAAAAGTTGAAGTTTATTATTTGGTACTTGCTTTTCTTACTTTTTTTTAACTGTCAGAGCAAACATTTCTTCCTATCATTATTACCTAATAGCATATTATGGATTGTTATAGAACTAATAATTGGATAAAATCTCAATTACTGACGTACATAGCAATGTCAATTTTGGATAGATAATAATTACTCCAAACATATATAGTTCGGATTAGTCAGTCACATACATCATATTATCCATATTTGCCTACCATTTGGAATTTCTTATAGAAATTATTTTTTACACATACAATCCAGAAAAAAATGATCAAAAATTTAGATACTTAAAAATCAGACTTATAAAATCAGATAGCATAGCATATTACCACCCGTTACATGATTTAACTTTCCAGCTCAGACTTTCCAATGTACTTATATAGGTATGCAAGACTGGTAGGATTTTTACTTGGACCGAATCCTTTTACATTTTGTAATCAAACCACATCTATAAGTACTTCCTTTAGATTTTGAAAACGAAAATAAGATATTATGTAGATTTTCTGCAGGGTAAGCAGTATTTTTATCGCGCTCATTCGGCGTCGACACAAAAAAATATTTTTCTTAGTAAATAGTACGTAATGGCCACACTGCAGAAAGTAAATACGGTTGACTGATGCATGTATATGCCTAAGTAGGGAAAATGTACAGTACTTGGTTTATTACTTTGAAAACGAGGCAGAAAGAAACGAAACAACTATGACTAGGTGGCAGGATGCTGAAAGCAAATTCTAGTTTTTCAAAAAAATATACCTACATTCTAATTCAAATGCAAGTGATGAACGCTGATTTTTCAAGCTTAGAGCAACTCGTATAAACTTTTATACTCTAGTAAATTCCGCAGTTGACTAACATTATGTATTCCAAAAAGAAGAAAGAGGCTACCTACTTAATGGTAGAAAAAAAGATGACTACACAGCAGCATATCATCATATTATAACTGACTTGGCTATTATTAGTGGAAACTGAACCCAGAACAAGCAAGCTCAGTGAGCAGAAAGAGAACTTCTCTTATAGTACACGCGCTGCGAAGTGGTATTGGTATAAGGCATGCAATTTTAAATGTAGTACAAGTACCTATAAATACAAAAGCGACGACATCTTGCCTTCTAGTACAAGCTGTGTCCAACCGCTATCATTATTATCATATCGCTACTCTAGTGGGCTCTTGTGCAAGTATAATGAGCTGATATTCAACTTTGGATAAAATTGTGGTGTTGGTTGGTGCTTATTGCTAACAATACGTTGTCTTACACTTTTATTTGGAAAAATGTCAAATTTATTTTTGCAGTTTTCTGGTTAGCAAAACTATGTTATTAAACTGTCGCTGTAAATTTGGAAGTTAAGAAACATTGAATGCACAGTCAGAGTATTGATTTTTTCATGGCATTTAATTTACTTCATGTTACTGTATTCGAGGTAAATCAAATTGCTTCTAAATGTTACGCTTCAAACAGTTGCTTAAGTGGAACTAATTTCAGGATTATCAGTAAATATTAATAATAATTATTATTTTTTGAAGAGGTTGTAGTGTTTGAAACACAAACGACGTTAGAGGACATTTTGTACTTGAAATGAAAGATTCATTTGTCAAGCTTTCGATTACTATCTGTAATCATCTTCAGGACAAGAATAAAATAATTCAACACAGAAGGAGTAAAATTTTGATTTCTTAAATTTCGCCTTGTCATAATGTTCTATTAATATTTATTTCTACAATGCCACGTTTCTATTGTTGAAATCATGGTTTATCAAAAATTTCCGTAAATGCCAAGAGATAAAACGGCATCACTTGATATTTGAAGGTAAACGAAAACTAAGATCCCTACAGAGTAAGTATGCAGGTATATACTTTGTTGGTATGTACTTTGCTGTTTGCATACAAATAAGGGAAAATGCATCATGGTTTTTAGGCTTAGTTTAGACATATAAATAGGGAGATTCGTCTGACTCCACAATAACTACCCTTTTCACCTATAGATATATGTACAGCCATATAGGTATAACTGGTGTAAGCATTGAGCTACATAGGATACACACAATATAAGTGATATTAGTTGTTGCAAACAAGATTTGTACACTGATAATGTCAGCCGTATAGTTGAAAAACTTGTAAGAGGAGGAATGGAATAAAATAGTCGTTTTAGGAATAAACTTTCAAAACAAAATTCTTCAGGTGTTTTGTTGGCTGCATAGGTAGGTATGTATGTTTCATATTGCCTCTAGAATGAAACGTTGAGACTGTCCTGGTAGAAACAGCTATAATGTTCATACTTTCTCGTTGGTGTATATTGTTAGCGTTTCAGTCTCAATCGTTGCAACGTTCCTGTGTATTTATTGTACTTCAGTAGGTAGGTAATGTGAACATGTATATAATTTATTCATTTAGGAATAGGTAAGGCAAAGCATCCATCCATTACTAATCCAAAATATATTTCACTACCTCGATATACTTGCACGTAGTATGTATATACTATGTACATTATTTACTCGACATTTTCAAAGTAAAATAAAAACTGTAAAAAACTGTAGATATTATTCTGTGTATTATTCACGTACGGGGTAATAGCTCTAGTTGATGATATGCCGCTTGTTCTAGCTTCTAGATGTTATAAAATAAACTTGCCATGGATTTGGGTTTAGTTGGGGTGAACAATGATGATCAAACTAAGCAAAAAATATGCACGTTCATTCATCTGCAGGGATTTATATACAAAGATAAGGGAATGTTAGGATAGATCTGCTGTGTTACAATTTAGGACTAATAATAATATTAAAATGAGAAGATACCATACAGTCAGGGTTGTTGGGTGAGATGCTGTTAAATATAAGTATCCTTTTGATACCATTTTTTTCAAGCTTTAAACTGGATATACAAATTGTTATGTATGGGTGTATGCATCTTTCGCAAATTCACAACTAACGACTCTTCAAATGTAGTCTGTAATGAAATGAAGATGAAACCAGTGACGGTACAGTGAAAAAAGAACTTGTGAAATTGAGATGTATAATATTATGTTGCAAGTTTGTACGACGATGAATTAGACAGGCCAATTATGTTTTTTAAACATGCCCTGAACTGACTTTGCTTGGCTATATAGCTAACAATGTCTTGACTTGTTGGAATTAATCTGCGCATTACATCTTACAACACTGTATGAACCGCAGTAGGGATGAACTGTATATGAACTTTATGATGTTGTGCCAACATGTAACTTTCATACAATGTAGTTTCATACAATTTTTATGAATCCATTCTCCTTTCTCTTCTTGATGATGATGATGATGACTCTATATTTATATTCAATTTAAGATATTATGCACAACAATTTTCTACAACAACTACTACTCTTGAAAATAAATGTTGTCATGATCGATGACGATTTTTTTTTCCTTTTGCTAAATGGTCCATCCATTTTGTTCTAGGGACGGGGACTAGCATCAGCGACAACGGCAATTTGGATAGAATAGAAATAGCATACAGTAATATTTTGCGATTTATATGATATCTTCATAGGCAATTTGATATTGATGATCAGCACAACTTGGAGAAACAATATGCTTTACAAAGTAGCTTTATGCAAATTAGTAAGACGAGACTGTCTGTCCGTCAGTCAATAATACGATACGATATTATCGGTATTATTAAGTACCTAGCTCAGTTTATTATGGGTATAAAACTTAATCCTAAGAATCATTATTAAAATTTGCTGGTAAATCAATGAGAAGGAAGCAAATCGACAATTATATGATTTTGTTCCAATTTTAAAATTTAGATGCTATCTAAAACGAATAAAATGTGCTCATTGTAAAGCGTAGCGTTTTGATGCATGCATGAAACAAGCCGAACTTTTTCCAGATTTTATTGTCCGCTCCATTATTTGTTATTTATGTCTCTGTTTACCAAGATGGACGCTACTGGTTATCATTCAACAGTAATTTGTTATTGGCAATCACAGATAACCAATTTTCAACTATGATAACTGTGCTGCTGGCTCGTAATTTATACATTATGCGATGATGAACTGCACAAGCATGAATTGGCTATATAACCTTACAAGGGCTTCCTTCTCAGATGTGCATAATATGGAATGAGGAAAAGTAAGGACAAAGGACATCTTCCCATTCTTGAGTTAATGCTGTTATTTTTCAAAGTGGTCACTTGAAAAACAGGCCAGAAGAATATTATGGATCAATGGTCCGTATCGTAAGCACACAGTGCAGTCTCTCTCTGCAATGCATTTACGTTTTGTTTTTGAAAATAATGTAGGGTGAAGTACTGACGAGAGGATGAAATAAACATGTTTTCCTCAAATCAACATTTTCGTTCCGGTTCAATTTATAGGCAACAATGCTTTCTTTTTTAAACGATAATAATGAAAGAAGGGTTCTATACGAGTGGGAATAATAAACATTACATCCAACGTTTCGGTTTATTTTACATAAACCCTCATCAGTGATTGAAAGGCGGACAATGCTTTCATTCCTCGTATTATTGATGCACAGCACAATGAACATTTAACAATAGCAAAAATATCGTCGCTAATCGAGAAAGGGAACAAGTGAGATTGTTGTGTATGATGAGATAAACACGATGCCATTGCCCTTCCGTATTTAGTATCAGAATTTTAGAAAAGCTACATGAGTAGTAGTATAGTATGGAAAAATAGGAAGGGTGGGATGTTCTGCAAATGCAGATGCATATATGTATATATTTTTGAAGAAATGAGTATACAAGAGTTTTAACCTTTTGGGGCATATTTCGACAAAACGATCTTCATTTTGCATATAATGACGTTCAGCTCAAAGTGTTTTTAATTTTGTCATCAGTTTCACTATACGGAAAAACGTATAGCTATGTACGTTTAAGATTATGGACGTAAGTTTCCACAATTGACACATTTCAAGAGTTTTTTTTACTTGTGTTACAAGTAATAAGGCATTATCACGGCATAATTAACAATAATGAACTTTTGGTATGATAAGGTCTTAAAAAATGGTTGAAATGGAATGGAAGAGTGTGCAAAAGTAAACAATAATAATATAGCTAGATGTTTTACATAATATCTAATAATATTTTTTTTTTGTCTTTTTTTTACAGTTAGTCCTGTATTTTGGTGATTTTCAGAATGTGTCACAACACACAATGCCTATTAATACAATCGTAGTCAATCAGGTATTGGAAATTGTACACTTTACAAGCATGGCATGCAAAATAAAAATGGCAGTGCTATGAAAGTTTGGAAATTTTTTTTATTTTATGATTTTATTTTTCCTTAGGGTGATTTTCAAACCAATGTGCCACGAGGCAATACCGTACAAGAAATCCTTCCTTCTTCGTGGGACGTTAGGACTGAAGTTGAAAATTTAAGAGTCATAGTTGATAAGCAGGAGCCGCCATGTCATCTTCAACCGGAAGTCCAAGTGACTGAGCTGAAGCTGGAGTCCAGTTCGGATCCAGAGCATTTAATTTGTACAAGTGAAATAATTCCTACTACTACTACTGCTACTGATTGCATCACAATTGCCGATCGTACTACTTTTACCACTGGTGAGTCCAGTGGGGCTAGGTGTTCGAGCGCAATTATCTCTAATTCTTCAAGCACCCAAGTGCCTAGTATCTCTGCTGGTCGTTCGTCTTCCTCAGACAGTTCCATGGAAGAGCAAGACATGTCGACTAAAAGTTCAGTTCCGGTGTCGATGGAGGGAAAATATGAAGTAACGACGCTTTCTTCGACGTTGACACATGATGTCAGCCATCATGGTTGTGATCTCGGGGGCTTTAATGTGGCTTCGAAAAATGGTTGGGGCATTCCAAAGGGACTGGGACTTAGGGGTGGAAGTCCTGGTCTAAATTCGCTCAACAATGGAACCAGTGGATGGGGTCCAGTTCCACAGCCTACTGGCAATGCGCCAACCGGCTGGGGTGCTCCCACATCTCAGACGTCAGCAGGTAATCCAAATAGTGGAGTCATTGGTGTCACGCCAGGCCAAGTTGGAAGTGCTGGTCCTACTTCATCTGGTTCTATTGGTCCCAACGGTGCATCCTCAGCAACAAACTCGTCTTCCTCTCCTCCAGGCTCCGGAGGACTTAGCAATCCAGGACAAGCACTCCCATCTGCAAACAATAATCATCCAGGTGGAGCTAATCAATGGGCTTCTACTTCTCCCAATCGTAATACTAGTCAGAACAGCAATGGGCAACCTATTTCCGGTGAGGATTAGTCAGAGCACTGGTTCTCAGCATTTACTTGAGTATTTTTTCCTGTAAACATGCTCAGACTTTTTTTCTTTATATTTAGGATCTCAAATTAATAACAATCCTAATGGGAGCGCAACCACACAAGGCCCACCAGGTGGAAATCCAATGCAAATGGGTAACCAAAATATGGGCAATCCAAATGCCAACAGTTCCATGGGTCAAGCATCCTTGGGTCAAAATCCTGCTCAGGCTTCTGGTGTAGGAGGAGGAAATCCCGGTGTTATCACAAATGCTGGATCCTCATCATGGGCTCAAGCTGCTGGCAAGGTATACTGTTGACCATAATGGTCATAATGGACCCGTTATTATTATTATTGAGTTTACTTTCATTATAATGATACACTGATTTTTATTTAGTCTCTTCAGGCCAGTGGCTCAAATACTAATAACAGCAGTAACATGAACAACAATGCAGGCAACCCTAATCAAGGAAATTCAGCTTTAGGAGGCAGTGCTACTTCGGCTGGTTCAACTCATGCTGGGGCAGCAGGTCCAGCGGGAAGCACACCGAGCTCAAGTGTGACCAGTAAATAAGTAAACATAAACTTGCAAGGCCAAATTTCATCATCATCGCCTTATACATTTCTGTGTCACTCGTCTTATTATTATTTTTGCTTCAAATGCGTTTCCGTTATCAGCAAAATGTCAATCAAGACTCTAGCTGGGACATTCCTAGTTCTCCTGAGCCGCCTCACAAAGATTTGGGGATGGGTTCATCAGGTGCTCCTGGTGCTGGCGCGGCGGCGGCAGGAGGCAGTGGCGCCTCAACGTGGAAGCCTAATGTCAATAATGGCACAGATCTCTGGGAAGCCAACCTTCGCAATGGTGGTGCCCCTCCACCAGCTCCACCAACTTCAAAGACACCTTGGGGACATACTCCAACTACAAATATAGGTAAGTGTATTATATTGTAATGTGAGAACGTTAGCAGACTGTATTGATTGAGTGTTTGTGTGGTTTTATCACTTTTTCTGAACTTCATGCACATCCATAGGTGGAACATGGGGAGAAGAAGACGATACTCCAGATCAAGCAAATGTATGGACTGCATCTTCTTCAAACAATGCCCCGGGTCCTAACACTGCGGCAGTCAGCAATAACTCTGGTGGAGCTACAGGACAAATGCAGTGGGGAATGAACAATGGGCCACAACAAGCACCTAATAATGCTGGAGGTGGAATGTGGAATTCAGCTCCAAGTAAGATTGTTAAAAATTAACAAAAATTTCATATACAAAGCTGGAAGCACAATACGAGACTTTTGGTATCCTGGTGCCTCGTCATCATTATTGTTACTTTTCTTTGAGCAGTGAAAAAGGATCAGAACGACTGGAGCAATACTGGACGAGTTGATGGCGGCAACCGACATACTGGCCACGTTGGAGGTGGTGATAACAGAGGAGTAGGTATGGTAGGCAATGAAAACCGCCCTACTGCACGAGGGTGGGATGACCGAAATTCAAATCAGTTAAATAATGGATCTGTGGACGCAAATCCAGGAATGTGGAACAAACCGCAACCACCCCCACAGCAGCCACAACAGCAATCTCAATGGGGTGGTGGTCCTCCTGGCCCCGGACCAGTCGCTCAAG
>JAHZMZ010003131.1:0-35911 GCA_027743805.1 Lepidocyrtoides sp. E14 | reverse complement strand
ATAATAATGATATGCCATGTAAGGTTACACGTTATGACCTTTGCTTTTCGTTGCCCACAAGCTATTACTGGACTAAAAAGATGTATAAAGAGGGGAAGTCGGGTATGCAACATTTTATGCTAGCAATCGGCAATCACCTTTAACTTTACGTTCACAGCTGCAAAGTCCGTCGCAGTCGTGTTTCTATTTTTTTTTTTGTTAGTCAGTCAGTCAGCAGCAATCATCATGGGACGAATCATTGTTCGTTTCTGTTCTGATTTTTCTTTAACTTTTTTTTTTCTTTCTCAGCTCCGGCCCATGTCTTTGTTACGTTTTTTTTTATTATTAGCTGATTGTGATTATTGATCACCATATACCCATTCACTGCCTTCCTAGTGTCGGGCTTCTCTTATTCAGTGACTTGTGAAAGACAAGTACATTATCTACATTACTATATCGTCGTAATAATAATCACTGCTTCTATTCTGTTCTTTCATATGTGCCTATTCATATTCTTATTATGTAATGAATTCAATGTATTTTTATAGTTCTCATTGTACATATCGTGTTCCAAAGAAACTTTGAAAAAAATATTATTTTCACAAGCAAAAGCCAACAAAATCAACGTTCTCGGCCGACCTTTTTGTTGCTCTTTTTTGTGCTGTTTTCTGTTTTTGTATTGGCTGATGTTTCATTGTTGCTTTATTGTGATTTATGCAAGTCACATACCTACATAAAAAAATAGTACAATGAAGAGATGGACAGGTATGGCTTTTGTGGCATCTATTCTTCTGTCCATGAAGAAAATAAGGGCTCATTGTGAGAAAGTGTTTTTTTCTCTTCGTTTTCATTTTGCTATATTAGACTTTGGTTTATTGCACGCCTTCTTCTGCTACACTTAATTTTGTTACGCTTATTATGCTTGTAATAGAAATAAATGAAGGATTACATTCAGAGTTGAGATAAGATAGTGTTTTATGAGGAAGATCACCATAATAATGACGATGAGCTGTTCACGATTTACTTGTTTTGGCATTGGTCTCTGGGAATGGGAATATATATTTTGTACACTTTTTTTTTATAATACTGCTCCATAAGCTTTTTCTGATATTCTTGGAGTTTCTGCTGGATCCTTGTCAAAAATCATTTGTAAAAACACAATAGCATTTTCATATTATGGTAATGTACATGTAACACGAAAAGTGATATTAAATTGTTGCAAGTGGTGCTGTACCTTCCAAAATCTTTTTTTTTTTTTTTTACATTTCTCTTGAAATATAAAAATAATGAGATGAGATTGCACAGCTTATCGTGATTTCACTCCATGATATGTATTTTTACAACTTTTTTCCCTGAGATTTTTTTGTGTTCCATAATAATCAACTTGTCTTTTGGCCATTAACCTTTACCGCTTCCCGACTGGGGGTAATTCTTTTTGGCAAGATGGGGTATTGATGTGAACACAGTTTTCGTAAATTGTGAAAAGTCGGTTGAAATTATCAGTTGTTGCTGAGTAGGGGCTCCCCCTTCTTATCGTACTTTGTTGCATGATGATGACTTTAGTAGCGTTTTGGTTCGTTGCATGTATGACACAAGGGAGCCCTATGGCCAAAAGAGTACAGGATGCTGAGAACAATTACATGTGTAGCTTTTTTGGTTTTCTATGTACCTGCACGGAACCAACTGCTTATTGAACATGATGATGAACAAGAATAACAGGAGAGAGTGCCCACCTGTAACAATCTATTTTGTTTCAGTTTTGTTCCTTAAAGGAAGTGCCCCTAGAGTAGCTATAGAGTAGTAGTACTTACTTACTTTCAAACTGTTGTTACATGAGAATACCCCATCCATTACAACTCCAACGGTTGCTGCTGTGCTAGGAGAGTGTGACTTGTCAAAGTGGAGGAGAAGCTTCACTTATCCCCGTCTACGAGACTTCACTCATTCTAAATTTTCCCACGACTATTTTTCGAGAAACGTTTTTTGTATTCTCAGTAATGAGCAAATGAACATCAGCATCAACAAAGAAACAGCTAATAATATAATTTATGTAATGTAAGGTAATATAGATATAAACATAACATAATTTACAAGTAATTTTTGATGTAGTAAACTGCCACTGATGTTTGCCAGACAAAAACTAGCTATACACTGTATTTATTTTCTTCGTTAAAAAAATAGGAAGCATCAATTCATTTCATCTTTTCATCATTATCACATTAAAAAGTGCATGGTAAGCTACCAGACTAAACACAGACGAATCAAACGGACGTATGTATGTATGCAGAGATACATACCTGACGTGGCTGTGGTTTTTTAATGTTGAATTCGTGTACTTGTTGGTTAGTTGGGCCAGACCAGAGGAAAAACTAGAGACAAGTTGATTTGCGTGGCAGGTAGGGTAACTCGTCGTCATCATCCTCATAGGACAAGCTAGCTCTAGCTTGGCATGGCTGGTTCATTTCGCGTCATGCAGCAACAAGTTCCCATGATTTGTAATTAAGTTTGTGTATCTGATTTTTTGATGTTTCTATTCATTCACCACGTCATCACAAAATATCTATTTACTATCTTTCTATCGCAGTTTGCTATTCTTTTTTTTCTTAAAAAACCAAAAATAAAAAAAAATGATTGAGCATCACATGTGCTTTCTTGAATACATTTGCAAAAATTGTATACACAGCGACCACCGCCATAGTCGCCTTTTTCCATACAAAATCAAATTAACCACTACTGCAGCTGCACAAAATAGCACAAATTCATATAATCATTCACTTACTTTTAGCATCACGTCATACTTGTGATTAATTTTTTTAGTAACAACAGTACTACCAATAACAAGAGAAAATCATTAAAAGCCAAGTATCAAAGCTATCAAGCGACCAAATTCTAATCTATGTCTCAAAGTAAGGTACACGATGAGCAGTTGGCGATGATGTAGTGAGCGTGGTCTTGACCATACGTACGTAACGTGGAAGTGAATATGATAATGATGAATGATGGCATTCTTTAGTGAGCGAAAACCCATCTATTAAATTTCATTAAATAAACACAAATGTAAATATAATACAAAATTAACTTTGTTGACCATCATCATCATCCTCCTCTTTTGGCTTTTCAACCAAACTATAAATGCACACACACGACACGACACGACACACATGAACACGAAAGTAAATTTTCCAATTTTTAATATTCTAGTGCAGACCTGTCATTAGGAAAGAACAAGAAGATGAAGTAAAAAAGGAGAATTTTGAGTTGATTTAATGTACATAAGCAAACATTGAAGTGTACAAATGGGAAAATAATAGTACATAAATACATGCATGTCTTTCAACCTGCATAAATTAGTTTTTATTGTGTAGTATTTGTTGAATGAAAATGAATGAATTCAATGAATGAACTGTCCCCAACTACTTACTGAGACGGTATATGTTTTTTTAAACAAAGAAAAAAAATGCAAGAAAAAAATATAAATACATGTTTTCAAATTATTTTTTCACTGATGATGATCATTAATGCTGCTGATGTTGCACTACAACTGTTGATATTTTTGCGACATGGTTTGACTGCTGACTGACAATTGTCAATTGAGAGATTACCATTCGCTCTGTATGTGTGATGCCTATAGAGAGTTTTACAAAAAAGGAGAAAATATCTTGTATGATCTCTCCGATTAGCGGATCAAAACATCAAATTGTTCTCTTCTCTCACACACACAGAGCAGTCATCAAAGAAAATGTACATCATGCAGTGACAGTGACAAGGTACAAGTTAGTCAATTACATGGCCTGTGATATTATGTATAGAAGTATCATCGTCATCCCCAATCCTCGTCGTCAATTGTAAAACCCCAGCACATCAAAAAACAATAAAGTCCATTGAGACAATAATAATATGTTAATAACTTAACCACGTACATCCATGCGACTTACAAGAAACCGCACGTTAGTTAACTTTAATAATCATACAACTTATTTTCATGTTACATGTACGACATGTCATTGTCATTTTATGCATATGAAATAGGCATACCTACCTTACCTTCGTTCAAAGGGAAAAGATTTTTGAGCAAATTATGAAACTAGCATTTTTCTTTTCTGCCTGCCTAGTATTATAGTTTAAACATGTAGACGACGATGATCATGATGATGATAACATGTGATGACACAATCACTAACTACAAGTGCTTATTTAATCGTCAAAGACATCATTCGACAGTTTTTTTTCTTCTATCGTTTCAGCAAAAACTTTCATCGATATGCGTAATTGCAAAAAAAAATCTTCTACATTCACAGTGAATACAAGGCTCTGTTCCTGTTTTCTCTAATACTCAGTCAGTCATTTTTTCTTACTCGACATTTTGCCTGAATTAAAATTATGAGAATGTGGAATGTTATTGTTGGTTGTGTCGGTGTGTTGCGCATTTTTTTAACACAGAGTTAATTGTATTTGTTTTCATAGATTGCATGAAAGGAATACGACGTCGCTGCAGCGCGGCTTTGACTTTGTTGTTAAAAATAAGCAAGTGTTTTGACTAGACATGCCACCATGATGAGTGAGAAAAAATGCATTAATATCATATTCGTCGTTTCCTCATCATGTCCACTATTATTATTATGTTCATAGTATTTTTTTACGTTTTTCTCTCAACTTGAAATTTTCTTCAATTCAGTCATCAAAATAATAAAACTATCATGTTGCGCTTTGCGCTTCTTTGTATGTATTCGAAAATGGTAGTAAAGTAATAATGGTGTGAATATTATGTTTCTCTGCTTGTAGCTTTTCGTTTCAAACCAAAAATTCAACGCCAGGCTGTGCAAGTGTTTTGACTAGACATGCCACCATGATGAGTGAGAAAAAATGCATTAATATCATATTCGTCGTTTCCTCATCATGTCCACTATTATTATTATTATTATTATGTTCATAGTATTTTTTTACGTTTTTCTCTCAACTTGAAATTTTCTTCAATTCAGTCATCAAAATAATCAAACTATCATGTTGCGCTTTGCGCTTCTTTGTATGTTTTCGAAAATGGTATAGTAAAGTAATAATGGTGTGAATATTATGTTTCTCTGCTTGTAGCTTTTCGTTTCAAACCAAAAATTCAACGCCAGGCTGATTTCCGCATGCATTATAATTGTACTAGACTTATTAGACAGTAATCGCAAATCCACTTAAAAAAACTATGTGGGTAAAAATATATATACATACTTACTTGGCGATAATGTCTCATTCAATTCATTCTTTTCCTTTCCTCCTCCTGTACATTTATACAGTTTCCTGTGATGTTTCTCCCAGTATCTTAAATAGCTCACGTTTGTTTTTCCCTCAGACAACGTTATACAATACATTTACTAATGACTATCATCATCATGATAACTTTTTATGCTTTTATGAGGAACACTTCAAATAATGTATGAATGTAGTGCATAGCACATTATAAATTATATTGTGCATTGTGCACATGCATATATGTGCGAAAAAAGCTTACCACACCGCCGCCGACTGAGCCAATTTCCCGAATATTACATTACACACACCTTGTAAATGCAATTAATTTATTATGATAATACTAATAAGAACAGCGCTACAGAAGTCTCTTCTGCTCTTTTTGTAATTAACTGCTACTACACACACTCAGTTTGAAAAAAATGTAGAGCACAATTAGTGCGTTTCTCTTTCTTATTTCTTTTTTTTATCACGTTTGCTCGACTTTTTTTTCTCTGTAACTTTGAGTGAATTGTGAAAAGGGAGAAAAATTGTCTTTTTGAGAAGTCATGTCAAAAACGAGTGTGAACACTTGTAAAAATGCTACAGGAAGAGGAGCTTTATGATTATCTAATATTAAAAAATTGTACAATGGTAAAAAAATGATAATAATAACAGTGCAATTTATTCAGCAGTATTGTTACAATATGCGTACTGTTCAAGCTTTGAACATTTTCAAAATGACTGCTTTGGTCGGTAAGGAAAGAAGGTATAGGTATACGATGTGATGAGGACCCCACGCATGTCGTGCTAGCAAAGCAATGACCTTTTGTGCTGTGGTGATGAGAGACTAGCTCCTCTAAAAACATTGTGTTCTGTCGTGTATTTCGTGGTACGGTATCGACAATTTGGAAATATGGGCAACGGAACATAATACTGTTTACAACTAGATATAATTATTTACCATCATATCAAAGAGAAAGCAGGCTACTACTGTCATGCATGCCAGCTTTAAAATTTAGTTTTTTATCCAGCTTTTGTTTTCTTGAAACTGGGCCAACATTCAAACAATAAAGTCTTAATTTCATGATGAGCTTGCCTTCAATTGATCCCTTCCCCAAGAGAAGTGAAATTAAAGTCATCATCGTCCTTTTGTTTACGTAGTCCGAGAGTCATCATTTTAATTATCAAAGCTTCATTACATTGATGACCACAGTGAAGTATGTATGTACGATGAAAGATGAAAAGAGGAGAAATTATATTCTGTGAAAGAAATGACCATATACAGATAGACAGACAGAGCGTATCATCATAAAAAATGCCTGTCCGTGACACAGGCCGTCACAGTAGGAATTAAATTTTTTTACTCAGGTTAGTAGTATAAAGTAAAGTAATGAATGCGAGTAGCTAGAGTATTGGAGTGATTACACTTTACAGACTTTTTTGTATGTAGTCGGTGGGACGAAACTGTGTCGATAAGTCAGTTACCCGTCACCGTTTTCGTTGATTCACGAAAAGAACTCATTTGTTATACCGTACCACAAGTATTTTGTATGCATTGTTTTGCCAAAATCGTACCCCTGATGAGTGACTGACTAACAATTCCATTACATGGGTTTTCATTATAGCTGGCATTATTTTGGTATAACCAAAATTCAAAGTATCTCTATAAAATGGTCATTTCGTATCATCCGTAAATTGTAAATAGTTTGCATGTTGTGTAGTGGAATTCTCAGTCAATTCAAATAGTTCCACACAGTTTAAAATACAATGAAATCAAGGCTACAACGAAGGCAACAAACTCTTCAATAATAAAACTAGCGCGATTCTAAAAATCAAATGGCAAATCGATACCCATTCAGAAGAATCAAACTTTCTTTTCTGTCCGCGTATTTAATACATGATAAAAGGTAGAGTATATAATTTGCTATCTTATCATCGACAGTTTTTCTGTTTCATGGGAAGAGTGATCGACAGTCGACAAGAGGCTATCGTTTTCCTTTTGTCCATCGTAGATTGCAACGTCATGTCGTTTTACTGCTTGCTTCCATTAAATTCTTTTGTATTGCTAACCAACATCATCAAGAGAGATTTAGCATTTACAAAGTAGAATCAGGATTTTTGATTGATGGGAAAATGCAAAAAAATGCGCATACTGTCAAGGAGGTGGCAGTGTTGACGGTGCAGAAAATGATCACTTGTCTATAAATCTATTTAGTGCTAAATTCAAATCTACCTGAAAATAATCGTCGACAATCAAAGTGCACACATATGTATACACACCATAGGCAGGGTTGACAACCATACAGCATGTCTCCCTTGGTCGCACTTTCACATTGCCGTTACTTTTACTAACCTATTGGCAGAACACAGGATAGTATAACGTTGTTGTGGCTTCTTGACTTCCTTTCCGTGTAGTTGCAATGAAGATGAGTGCAACATCCGCCCTACTGAACTTGTCCCCTGCCTCTCTTTCTCTCTCTCTCTGTCTGCATAGTGTCACTCTTGCATTTAATGTACCTAGACATGCGTGATATATTACCTTGTGACAAGTAATTCCTCTAGGATGACATTTACAACTTGAAAATTATGATAATGCAAAAGTAATTGGGAAAAAAGTGTTTTATTATGGTGACCCGGTAATGGGTAGCTGCGAATAATAAAAATCACACAGTCATGACACAAGCTTTTGTTTGAGCTAATCGCGCAGCAGTAAGCAATTTTTATATTGTCGCATTCTCATCGTGAGCTTTCTTCATTGAGACGTCATGTTCCATGATGATGATTATATGCATGAAGTGACGCTGGGATGCGTCTGCACCACCAAAACAAAATTGATGCATGGGAACAACAAAACCATAAACTTTGAATACAAGAGGAACAAGAGGAAGATCAAAAAGAAAAAAAAGAAGATGATTATGATGATGAGAATAAAATTATGACTAACAGGATCTTCATTACAATAAACGGAATAAAAATAATAATGTGTAATGAACATTGTGCTAGTACATGTGTTTTCGCTTTGAACAGTGTGCACTGTTCAGTATCACATTTTTATATTATCTTTTCTCCTTCTCTCTGTTTCTCTCTCTCTTCTTGAATATTGTGTTCCTATTTGTTGCAGTGATAAAGTTGCGTTGTTGTTGCTGATGTTGACAGAACGATTATGCTAATGTGCAAACTTTTTATTATGTGGTTTAGTTTCGGATGTAAAAAGAAATAGACGGGTGACATGGATTCTCTTTTTATTACTGGCGAACCGCTATGTTTATGGATTTGGTGGAATGAAACATGACAATGAAATACTCATTTTCTTCTTATACTTATTTTACCTGTGCCTCTCTCTCTCTCTCTCTCTTTCTTTCGAGTTTGTGTATAGCAATTGTAAAGCAATATGCAATTAGGCATGTGAACATGGGTGATGGTGATGTCATGACTCATCCTGAATCCTGATCAAGTTGTGGTTTGGTTTTTTCACCGTCACCATAGTCGTGTACTACACTCCCATTCCTTCTGCTTGTTTAACTCTTTCTCCCTACAAATTATAATGTTTCCTCTCTCTTTAACTTCGAAACTGATTGAGTGAGTATGTAGAAAAAACAGGAATGTTGAATGTGGGCTTTAGCTATGTCATCTGTCACATCATCATCATCATCACATATATACAAACCATTTTTTTTCACATTGGTTTCTAGTTAACTATATGTGATTGTGTGAAATTATAGTGAAGACACCCTATACTTTTGTATTTGGTCGTTTTTCTTCGCTTCGTTCGTTTGGTCGAACACCTTTTGTGTTGATGTTGTGACTGCTCTTTTCACCATTCTACTTAGCGAAAAAAAACTAAGCTCGCATAAGCTCATATTTTAGCACTTTTGCTGCTGCTGCTGCTATTTTAAATGTGTACGACATGTTCGTATTTTTTCGATTGAGCGAGTGTCAGTCAGTTGATTTTAAATAAGAATTATTTCTTTTATGAACAGCTAAAAAGCTGACTGACTGACTGACTGATGATGACAATGACATTTCCTTTCAGCTGCAAACAATCCAACAAACGTGCATTTTGCATTGAATGGAAAGAATCAGAGGGAAAAAAAGCTGGTTCTTTGGTTTTTGTCTGGTCGTCGTATCTCAGTATCTGGCATGGCATCTCTTTATTTCATCATCAGTGAACGCATGACATACGGATTTTGTATTTTTGTTTTGTTGGAGGAGAATCAGGAGGCGGATTCAAGTGACAACTCCAATAGTACAAAATTCTGACATTGCATTCCTTCGTTGTTGTAAGCCCATGTTTCACAGTAATTTAGATTGCATCAATAATAGTTGTAACGTGCAACATGCTACATAATATAGCTGTTCTTTTGTTGTTACTCTTGTTTACAATGTATTCAATGTGAGCAGTGTGAATGCCAAGGGTAAATACGGTTATTGGCCCAGAAGAAGCAGGAACAGAAGGGAAAAAAATGATGAAAAGGAACAGTTTTGTTTTGATTGGTGGTGGGCACGATTTGTCATCGCATTATAATTTAGTAGACCGATATCTGTGTGTCTGTGAAAGCATGTACATATATTCATTATAGGTAGGTAATGTCATCTCTCAAGCAAACTATTAGAGCGAGCTGGTTAGGGCAGACCAGGCAAGTAGATAATGATTTAAAAAATTATAATGGTACTTTTTTTCAGTGCCGGAAGGCAAGCAAGCAAACTTTTCTTCTGGTTCAATTCAATTACGTGTAGACAAAAATAAAAATGCAAATGTGTTTTTTTAATGCTATATGCTCATTCAAGAGAAATGAATACGAATTAGGAATTAGTGCAATGAAAAATCCCCCATGGAACACTTTGCATTCAGGAGAACTCAGTCGAAGTAACCGTAATCCCTTCCGTATGGAAAACATTTATGGTGAATTTTGAATAGGTATATATCTAATAAGTCTCTACACATCTCATCAAACAAACTAACTAGACTGCAACTTCAACCTGTGCATTCTAATTAATCCCATTTGCATGCTAAACGATGAAAAGAAGTGTTATCGCCAAATCTTGCATGAATTTTTAATCCATCTTCATACTTACAAGCATTTATTCTATTTGGGCATTCCAATTACTTGTTACTACAAGTACATTATACATAACTAAGTACGTACTATGTATACACACGTAGCAAGCGGCTAAAATTAATATTTAAGCTGACACTTTTCAAAATGTCACGCAGATATTTTACTTTTATTTTTAAGAACATTGCAACTACAAAAAATGAATTGATAACTCGTTTATGTACTTGCATTTCAACAGATTTTTTAGGTACTTTATCATTTTTTTTCTGTGATTTTTTTACGCATACTACAGCTACGATGATATCTTCAGCAAACAAGATTATTAAGTAAAAAAATGTTTTCAAAATTGAGCATCCCTCGTTATTCATCTTCTCAGCAATAACTTTTGACATGTACAAAACATCGTTCATTCCGAACATCTCTATGATTTATCACAAAGAAACAAACTTACATGAAATGGAGCGAATTGCGTTGTTGCAAAAAGATAAGAAGGCCAGGAACGACAACAACGGTTCTCTTTCATCTTTGGCTGTCCATCACATTTTTTCCGTTCATCATCATCACATATTCATATTTACACGTAGTCAACTTAACATGGGATCATCATCAGTGGAAATAGTGGAAGACGCGGTACACCTGTCATGTCATCATATCAAAATGCCTCGCATCATCGCTTCTTTATTTCTTGCTCTCTCGCAATTCAATTGGGATACGTCCAAAGTTTTGACAAGGTAGAAAAGGAGAGAGAAAAAAATGATGAGTCTGAGCTGGTAGAATGTGATGACATTTAATATGTAGCATTCTTCACTACATACCATCATCATCATCGTAGTTATCTTTTTGCTGCAAGGCAAATAAATATCATATCTGAAGATTGACTAATTTCTCATTTTTATTTTTACTCACAGTCTCAATCTCAGTGTACTCGCCGGCCAGTCTCATGTTCTAATAGTCATTTGATAACTATAAAAATCAAAGATGATGAATGGCATATCGACCTTTTTGACTCTTGTCAAGTTGATAAGCGCACAACAACACGGCCTCATCTTCTACATTAAGTACTTACAAATATGATGAGAAAAAAATACCCAAGCAAGTTAAATTGAAAAGTAAAAATGTTATTGATATGGGTTGCGGTGTTTCTTGTTGACAGTGATGGCCATGCACGGTAGATTTAAAATAATAATAAGGTAAATTGCTGTGGATTTAATACTCGTAGTCTCTCTTAGTCGTGTGGACAATGCTTATAATATTTCATCGTTTCAAAACTTTTTCTTTTTTACTACAATTTGTGTCACAGAAGAACAAAAAACAGAGCAAAGCATGTTCCTTATGAAAAGGTAATAATAATAATAATTGCCTTGAAGATGTTGGAGATGAAAGATGAACATTGCCTAGATAATATTGTTTACCACCTGCCCACCTCCTAACCTTAACCGAAGAACAAAATAAGTAACGCACTTGTTCCCAGCGTCGATTACACATGTGACCGTTGTCTTTTTTATGATAGGGATAATCTTAATAATATTAATGAGATGAGAAATATAAGCAAAAGGAAAAGAGATGACGTATTTTTTTGCTGCCAAGAAGGATTAGAGCAATAAAAAGAGGTTGAGCTGGTTGCCGAGTTATGATGTGCCAGTGCCACTGTCAATGCTATATGCATAGGTACATAATTTTTTAAGCATTTTCGCTCAAAAGAGTCCAACTGCGAGGGACAGAGAAGACAAGAAGATGAAAACTTGGCCACTACTGAAATCTCTGCACTAACTAACAATGCAAGCGGCTTAATAAATATGAGGAAGGCGTACGATGAATGCCCAAGTTAAATTTATGAGCACAGCGACAGGTGGAATTAGCGAAATTATAGTTGAACAGGAGAATTCAGACAGATTAGTAGTACAACCGTGTAAAATGATTATGTGCAACATGACTTCAATGTTCTTCGTCACGGGGAGAATGATAATGATAGTTGTACTTCTGTTGTAAGCTCATATATACTGGTAATGAAGTGGACAATGAATTCTTCTTTCAGGCATTATTTTTTTTAGGATATATGTACACAGTTGTCTGTGTAAGATGAGGTCGTTCATTTATTTCAACGGAGAGAGTAAATCTGCATGATGCACAAAGGAAAATGATAAATAGCGGAGAAATGCATTATCCCACCATTTAAATGCACGAAAACACAATCAGTATTTCATTCCTTTACCAAACTTTAACAAGTTTGTAAAAAAATAACAATTCACCTCGCCTTAATAGAGGAAAAGCCGCTCTGTGGTGTTGGCTTGTTGTCCAAAAGTTCATCTATAAAAACTAGCCAAGTTGGATTGGATTACATATTTTCATACTTATTTCAAATAAATGTGATATTCTGCCAAAAGTTGAAACAGATCGTTCATCATAATTTTCCTCGTCTTCCGCAGAACACGCACGCACATGCAGTAGGTATGTATGCATGTACAAAGACAGTTCTACTGATCCTGAAACCTAAAGTGGGAAACAAGAGCCAAGAAAACAAGAAGAGAGCCAACAATAATAATAACGGAACCATAAATAAATTGGTCGAAACAGAAACAGTAAACATCATCGATAATAATGACAAGCCAATTGAGACGTGCCTGCATAGTCATTTTGTAGGATGATGATGATAATGGTGGTGGTGGCAGGGGCAGTGAGACAGCAAACATAGCGCATAGGTACTAATCAGAAAAAAAATCAAATGATTTGGTTTATTAAGTCGAGTTATGAAGACTGCACTAGTCACAAGCTTACAGCATCCAATCTACTGTAACAAAATAAATGTGCATACTAGCCAACATGCCTTCAGCGTGAAAATCATAATAATAATAATGATGGACTTAGTCAATTCGAATTTGGTGTGCTGTTTACTGCAAATTCTTTGCCAGTTGCTAGAACTGAAATTGCTAGCGTGATCCAAGAATGTAGGGTTTTTTATGATTGCCCTACGCTCTCTAGGTAATTGTAGGCTTTTGTGTAAAAACATAGAATTATGGTGAGAGGAAGAAAGCAGTGCACGAGATCAGGAGTACCTGGTCAGGTTTTTTTGGTCATCATCAGTCACTGACTGCAACACATTTTTATTGTAGAGCATGTAGTAGTTAGTAGTGTCCATCATCATCATCAGAAAAGTCAGCACCTTCATTTCGAAACAGTTTAGAAACATCAACACAAAAACATATTATCACGATGATGATTAATCCACGGACTAAAAAATCAACTTAACGGTTACAGCGTAGATAATAGATGATGCAAACTATAGAATATACTATAAATATTATATTACCACGTACTCTTTCACATTAATCAAAAATTGCAAATTTCCTACCTTTCAGTTTTAAAAAGTAAAATGCTTAAAACCGGATCGACGAATGATACATTTGAAAATAGCCATTGATTTGCCAAAAGCGTTCATGGTATGTCAACTTGTTGAGATGAGATGAACTTTCCTTGTTTTGTTTTTTTTCTCTTTTTTTCATCGATTTTTATTTAAGTATAATCTGAAATATTTAAATGAATACAGTAAGATAAATTTAATTTTAACATCAACACGTCACTTTTTTACTTGCACTTCTTGACTACAAGTTGAACTCTTTGAGTCTCGTGATGAGAACAAGAAGATAAGTTTACTTTCATACATACATGCATGCGTGCATGTAGTAGTGAATCTAATATTCATGTAATATGCCAAATTGCCAAAAGTTGTAAACAAAGATGAGGTGATGGCTTGAAATTAATCTATATGATGGAAAATCATCTTTTTAAGTAACTTTTCCCGTTCTTCCTTCTTCTTCTTCTTACAGTTGCGGCTCTAACAACTTGCCATTATCCAATAAAGTTCTCATGAATGTTGTATGTGTCAAGAAGACTAGGAAGCCATAACCATCTAACCATCATCATCACTGTCATCCTTTTCTTTTTTTGTGTGTGCTGTTGTTTTTGAACAGTTGCAGAATTATTCGGGATTCCATTACATTTTTTTCCTACTGTGAATATCTTTTGTAGTAGTTTTGCCTTTCCCCTCCTCCTGTGTGAGCAAGAGAGAGGGTTTTTTTTATGTGCGCGTAGTAATCGAATAGAATTGCAAAAACAACGTAAAAACGATCATTTACATCACATTACGTTAGTTAAAAGTTGGATAATGTAGTTTTGCAGTAGTAGTAGTTTGAAGTAGTGGTAGTACATAAATTGAATAACGTTGTGTATACAATCAGTCATGTCCGTGACCAATAAAATCCAGTTTTTGTAGGCATTCCACTGTTGATATTGTACTTGTAAGACATATATGATTCCGTTTCCTTCTTTTTTCTTCCTTCTTCAAAGTCATGTTAGTTGTTTATCTTCTTTTATGCTAACACAAGAATTATGGTAGGGTGTAGTTTTTTTTTGCGATCTTGACTTTTGATGAGTCTCGGTTTCAAAGGTTCTTTTTCTTCTTGGCTCAAGCGTATTATATGCCGTATTAAACACACATGGTAAAATATCAACAATCAACATTCAAACAGCATTAGTTCTGGTAAAAAGTCACAATGTTAAAAGATGTGTAGCTATTTTTTTGCGTGTCTGACATGACATGACCTTTTACGTGAGAGTCGTGCAATTTCAAAATACACTTCTATTCCTTCTCTTTTTTGTATATGCATTCAGGAACTACAAAGCATTGTAACAGAAAAAGAACGATGTGTTTTATGGCACCACCGGCATTCGCGCAGTAGCTGTTTCGTTGATGATGGAGCACACACGAAGTTTGCAGAGTTGTGCCGTTATCTGCCAGTAAAAAACGAAGAATTATTGCTTTAATTTTTTTCTATCAGTTATGTTACAATTCACAAGTCCACGATATTGACAGTTATCAAGAGCAATAAAAAAGTTTGTTTTGAAAGAAACGTTACCTTTTCTCTTATTTATGTACGTAGACTGATTGATGTTGGTATTTTAAATTTGTTGGTAATCTAATTGGATTTGAAACAAACAAAGCAATTTCAATGTCAATGTCGTGCAGACTTGGACTAAAAACATTCTTTTCTTGAAGTGTAAGGGATGTGTGATGTTTAAAACGTGTGTATTAAGATTACTCAGCATTTTCATCTGAATAAAATAGTTTACCTCCGATCTATTTATGCCCCTCAAAAAAGAAAATTAAAACGTAGATTGTGTACATATATACATACCTATGTGTAGATACATATTATGCGAATTTCAAAACTTGGTCAGCAATAGAAATAGAGATAGATTAAGGCGACATAGCACCGACTATGCATACATGCTCGTTTATTTCCGTTGTCCCAAATTTTGTCAACGAAATATCGCCTTTTTATCATAAAATTCATTTAACAGCCAGAAAGCGGAAAATCGACATATTTTGCAAAATCCTTTTGGCAGCATGTGGTTAGTACCGCCGCTGAGAGATTTTTGAATGCAAAACTTTACACTTGAGTGTAAAAGGATGTTACTAAATATAAACATCACACTAAGGACACATTGCTTTTCTACACAACTTTTTCTAGTTTGAGAAAAATTGGCACATCAAATTTCATATTTTTTGAGAGAATTCAGCCTCCGGACTAAAAAAGGATAGTAAAAAGAAGGAAAAATAATTTCTGCAACTAAAAAGGTGAAAATAGATGAAAAAGTGTAATAAATGCCACCCTGATTGTCAACTTGGTCTTCAGCGTCAGCCGCTAAAGTACTTTACTACGAATGAGAGTATAAGAGAAGATTGAAAAAATATCACTTTTGCCTTTAGCAATGAATTTACCAGAACAAATGGATCTTTCATTTTTTCTACACTACTGGCATATCTCTAATCTTTTTCGTATGTAATATGTCAGTCAGCCAACTTATCTTTTTCTCTTTACCTTGACACAAGCGACAATTTCTTCTTGCTTTCATCCGTAAATAATTTTCCTAAACAATGAAGTATCATTATCACTTTTCGTAATAACATATGTTCTTTAAAATACTACTCTTGAAAGTTAAAATATAGGAGTAGTTTAATAGGTATGATGACAGCGTGGCATATTGAACAGTGTGTTGTCACTTAAAAAAAGTGAAAAGACAGGATCAACATTTTTTCCTGGGATGAACGAAAAAATGTAACATCTTTTTTTGTCAAGCCCATATTCTTCTCCTCAACAACGCCTTTGAAAACGTCAGAAAATGATAATCAGGTGAAACTGCGAGATGATGATAACGACACTGTTGCATACATCTTTATCCCTTTTCCTTTCAAATTATAAAGTTTCATTTTCATTGAATCAGTGAGCTGCCTAAAAGTTTTTAACCCAGAAACTTTATCAACTTCACACAATAATAGTGGAGTGCACTTTTATTTTAGATAATAACAGTAAAAACTGCATTCTTGTAAATACCAAGGGGTTACGTTTATAAGTGTGAAGAATGTATGGCTAGAAAGGAAAAGGGAAAAATGGAAAAGTGGAAAAGCTACAAAATTTAAAAAAAAGTTTACGTCATTTCCGCTTTTTTGTCATTCCATTGCACCTTGCAACATCATACCGTATGCAACACACATTCTATTATATCCACTTTTCCATGTCTTCACACGGCTAAAGAAGTCAACGAAAACAAAAGGCAAGCAGTAAAGTAATACGGTACATGAATTCCAATGACTTTGTTTTTGGCTCTTAAAAATCAGTGCACCGTAATGTTACAAGAAAAATGTTTTACACTCGGGTCTTTTGTTATTCATTTCCGCACCTGTGCAGCTCATGTATTTAGCTCGTAAAAATGTTTGCGTATGATAATGTGTACTCATCATGACCAACGACAATATAATACGAATAGTTGTGGTAAACGAAATTTCAAAAAAAACGACGGAATAATGTATGTTCTCTTTACTCCATTTTGTTAATTTAAATATCGCTATTACCCTCATCGCTATCTTTTATGTTCATTTTTTATGCCATGCCTTTTACCCAACATTTATCGCTCATTCGTAATTGTAGAAAAAGTGTAAGAAATAACATTTACAGAAAGTGCATAATTGCACACAGTTGTCGTTATTTTTTGTAACAATCATGGTAATAACAGCAACGTAGAAGACTAATGAAGGGTGCATAATCGGCCATCAAGATGAACAAGATGAGATGATGGGGTGAAATTAATGGAAAACGACATTTCCTCTACTTACTCCACATGAGCACATGATATTTAAAGATGGTAGTTAGTCAACAATTTAGAGCTTTCCGTTTCTTCTTATTTGTTACTACTCCTCTTCTCTACGACCTTTTCACTATCTTATCCACTATTGCACCACCACCTCCATCAGCAGCATAAAGTAAGCTACCGATGTGAAGATTACGGCGAGACTACGACAACCACGCGCAACGAAATGGCATATTTTTTTTTCTGTTTTTCTCATACTCAGGTACTACTCTAATTTGCATAGGTAAATGCATGGATTCAGTAATGCGATGTGGCGTGGTGTACACATAAACATAAAATGCGGATGCTCGTGCGGAGATAAGCATAAATGATGAGATGGTGGATGACGGATGGAGATGATTTAGATGATTTTTAGTCAAGTAATAGGAGTATAATGTACCTACCTACCTATATTGTATCTACCTATGCAAGTTTTAAGAAATGGAATAACGCACTTTAGCACATACAGATAAATAATATACCTAATAGAGGTTGATGGGCTGATAATGCAAAATGTTTAAACTTGCTTTTGTTTTAATGCAGTACTCACGACAGCGATTATATGATGTTGTTATTGATGATCACAATGGTGCTGAGTTGAATGATCATCTTCAATGTTCTTTCAGTCAACCCATCCATTGTAAAAATCCTTACTGAACCATAAAATAAGTTGCCTGAAACTTTTATTTTTTTAAACCAAGACAAACACTAGTGCACGCATAACACAGTTAATATTTTGGCAGGTCAGGTAAATTTTCTTTTAGTCAGCTGCATTATTTTCCTTGGTGGAGTTGGTGATATTTATTTGATTAGTTGACCCCATAAATTCTCAACAGGGTAGAATAGCAAATCTCCAACAGTTTGGCAAGTGCAATCCATATTTTTTTTGTTCCTGTATCAATTCTGCCAATAATGCAGTGCTATAATTATATATTTTTATTCATTGTCATTTATCCTATGAAAAACTTTCCTTTTGAATATTTCCCGTGTATGCATTTTGATTTGTATTTCTGTATCTCTCTCTCTCTCTCTCTTTCTGTAATGATATGTCATGCAATAAAACCATGCCATGCCCATCCACAATTGGTTTTTTGTTCACGAATTTACATCATCAACTACACGATTTTTTTTGCCAGTGCACTTTGCACTGCCAGAAAACAAACTGTTTTTAATGACAGCAAACAATTCCGTTCTCAGGAGGGTTCCCTTTTCTCCTGTTTGAATAACTATTTTGTGAGTAGAATACCATGCCAGAGTCTCTACCACCGAAAAGTTGTTCATACTACTCCATAATAAATTAGTATAGAAATGCTCAAACTAAGCAAAACTTTATGATTCATTCGTTGGTATTGCTTGGTCATTACTCATTGCCATTGCAGGTTTTCTTTCCGCATCCCCAACGATAATAATGTATGACCAATGCAGTGCAATGTTTAGCAGCATTTAAAAAAATAAGCACTCGTGTCTTTTTTTAATGATATTTATTTATACGACTAAAGGTTAAATGCATAAAAAAATTATTGTGGTGAATGATAGAAAACTATTTGAGCCTACTGCTTTTAGCTGCTATGATAAATATTATTACTATTATTATACTGAACCTGACAGGTCTGATATTCGCTCCTGCAGTGAGCACTCACCTCCTCTGATAGCTTTTAGCGCTGATGGTGTTACAGGAAATGGGAATCAGTTATAACAGCTTACCGTTCATCATCGTCATCAATTTTCAACCTGATCGTGTTTGAGTTTGAGCAACACTCTCCTCTCACTCACAATCAGGCAAGTTGGATTACATAGTAAACCTAATTTACCATAAATGGGCAAAGTACATGAAAGTTGTCTATAGAGCTGTCTATACGTGTAATTCACTTGGTTTTAAATGCCAATTTAATGAGAAGAGACTTTGCGACTAAACACGCATGAAGTAGCAGTGTTTTTTTAATTGGAACGGAAAAATAAAATATTTGCATTTGTGTAAAAGTATGAATTTATGACACTATTAAAACATTTATAGAAAATAATAATGACTTGATACACATAAAACACACACATATACAGCGATAGAATGATAACTGGTTTGAAAAGGAGATGTAATCAATTATTTTGCTTAACCACCGGCTCCGTTTTTGTTCTGCTGTCAAAGTCGCAACAAGAGCGAGTATAGTAATAGTAGCTATATTTAAGTTGCTAGAAATTCTAGCAGTTAATGATGAACCTTGTACTTTTTTATGAACTTAAATATTCTATTCTAATCTTCTAATTTATCTATGATAGTATTTCATCTCTAATCACTCATTTCACTAAGTCAAGTCAGAGTCCAGGTTTGCATGCTGTCAAACATTTTTGTTCTCATTGTAAAACATTCCCTTTTCACAGGACTTGTGTTTTGTTTTGTGTGAGTGGATACATACACGCCATTTTTTATTGATGTTTGTTTTTATGACTATCATCTTTCTCATCACAATCATCACCATCACTCATTTTATGTCTATTGTTGAACTTCTTGTTTGCTCTCTTAGAACTGTCATTTTTATGTTTGGATGATATGAGCGATGAGCAAGTAGTATAGCCTATCAAGTATCTTTAGTTGTTGTACGGAGCAGGTAAATTTTTTATATTGGTTTCTGCTCGTGTTTGATATCAATTCTGTCTATTTCACTGTTTTCATCTCACTAATCAAGTCTGAGTGGGCATTATTTGCAAAGGAGTGCTTTTGTTCAACCCTGAGAATTACATTGTACCTTTTTAAGTTGAAAGTTTATGATGATGACCACTGTTACTCTGTGCTCTCGCTGGTCTCATTGTTGATGTAGTTTTTATATACGATACCATTTGTGTCTTTTTTGTATTTCTGTACGCATTTAAATTTACATAAATAAATATTTAGGCATTATACCTCATTCAACCTGTTCCTCCCGCTTTGCAAATGAACAATAATATGTACGTACAAGGTAGGAAAAAAATGTAATATGGAATACTTGAAATAAACATGTTTGAAAGAAGGGAGGAGGAAAGGAGAGAATTACTGATCCTATTCCCACGCGGAGAAACCCAATATAATGAAAAAAGCGGCCAATGATCACCACTGTAGCGGACTTTTTTACACATTAAAATATCATCATCATCATGATGAGTATTTTTAATGCAATTTTTATAATGCTTAAACTTTGAAGTAGAAGTCATGCTTCAAATTAAAGTTTGTTTTTGTTACTACTATTATTTACTTCAGCAACATCATACTTCTTCTACCTAGCATATTTTTGATCGAATGAAGAGAAAAGATAATCTGACCGAGTGAGCAGTATACACGCACTTATAACTTCATTTTTCGTAGCCTCTCCTCAATCTGGTTCTCAAGAAGATCATGACTTTCTCACGGATACTCATTTACGGACCGTTCTCCTCCTTCTTTGCAAGGGCGCTGCGTTTGTTGGGTTGGGAGTAGTTAGGAATTTCAAATGGTAGTCAGTTTACCTGCCTTTTGTGAATAATTTAAAGTTGTCAGCAAGAATATATCAGTTTTTCCAGCCTGAAGGTGTATTGGTCAGTCACTATACTTTTGGAACGAAAGTATTTGGTCGTTATTCATTTCATCTTTTCTTAGTAGACGAGAGAATCGGTGAGAATGTCATATTACTAATACAGTCAAAGAAATACTGAATAAAAGCCTGGTATGCAGATAAATATTAACTAACTCATTGTGAAAAGTGAAACCAGGAGGAGAAAAAGAAAAGATTCATTTCAAATTTTTGCTTTCTACTCTTCTCAATTAGAATTGGTGGTGCTGCTGGGAGCAAAGTATTGTCCTATTTTCTCCGCTTATGGAAAAACGACATCAAACATCATCATTTTAAGATCTCCCATATAATTACCAATATTCACTGTCATCTCAAATTTTAAAAAGTCATAAATCGTTCATAATGAGAAATCAGTACTTTTTTTTTTGTGGTGGCGAGAATAACGATGATGATACTTTCCCAATTACGTACAAATCGTGCTCCTGGCAATGATGATGAGCCATATAGGTATGCTGTGATGATGGTATGAAGCCACCAATTACTTACCAATGAACTGTCAACTGCAAAATGTAAAAATATCTTGAAGATATGTATGATATGAAGTGGAGGCTTTTATTATTAAAAGTAATAATTTTTTAGCCCTGGTCAAATTAATTCAAAGGTTTCTTCATCTTCTTCTGACGGCGATAGCATTATAATCGCCATAGTCAGAGTGTGGATGGTGAGAAAATCTGTCCTCCCTTCTCTCTCTGCATAATATAACAAAGTTGAACATTAATTTACATCTCTCTGCTCCTAGAAGGAAGACAGGCTACTTATAATTATTATAACACGATGCTTTCGAATTTTAAGTATGAACCTTGCATGGTAGTATGAGTGAAAAGAAAATGATAAGTGTTTATTTCTATTTTCCCAGGAAGATAACATGCAATTACATGAACACATAGGCAGCAAAGGCAATAGAAAGAAAATGCTTGGTGCTACTACTGCCACATTTATTGCTACTTACAACTTACACAGTCAAGTTTCTTATAGAAGCACAAAGTAGTGCCGAGGATAAAGTGAGGTAATACCATATTTAGCATCAAATTCCGTCATCAGTAGTATCTCATCATCTTCATCAAAAGTGCAATCGCTGTCATATAACAGTTTTAATTTCTGATTTTCCCATTGGATAATGCAGTAGCAGCAGAGTAGTAGATGGTTACTGGTTACTTCATATCATGCCTCGACGAACAATAACGTTATATGATATCCCATGCCGATAAATAGGAAAGTGAGAGATATTTATCTTTTTTTTCTAAAGAAAATAAACCTCAATAGGATCATATCAACGGGTAACATAAACAAGACGTTTTTGATCGAATACATTAAGCTGCTGATCGTTGAGACTGTGTTTGGACATATCGCATGAAAGACATGATGATAAAAACGATATTATCAAATTTCCCTTTTCCTTTTTGAGTTCTCAGAGAAGCGAAGAAAAATAAATAACGAAACTTGAGCTCGATTTGGGGGTTATGCTTAATAATGCAATAAATAATAAATATACAGCGCTTCTGCTTCTGACTCTGCATTTATTTACTTCTTCGAAATCGAGATCAATGCATTCAAGAAAGCATTTTCACATTAGTTTGCTCACGAGCCAAAAATGCAACGTGCATATTTCTGCGATGTGTTTGTAGCTTTTTTAAGTCTTCCTCATACAAAAGTCCCAGTGACCAACCAACCTAATCCCGGAAACAGTTTGGTCCAAACCAGTTGTTGACGTTGCACAAAAAGGATTACCTAAATAAAATATTTACCTACATTGACGTTTGCTTGTATTAGCATTGTAATTTTTACGCAGGATTATAAGTTACTGACTGTGAGCCCTTCCGTATTATTCTAGCTGTCCATTAGAAAAAATAAATATTTTGTTTCTTTTATGACGAAGCCATATCTATACCTACTATACTGACTTATGCGCACATGCATTCTAGCGTTATATTATGACTCAGCAGGAATCCGCTTCGCCATGCAGTCTGTGACTTGTTTTCGCTTCACGAGTGAGAGTTTATCCGATAAAAATACAGCAGCAGCAACCAAGCAGTTTCGTAAACGCCTATCAATTCCAAACAAACCTTATCTGGGTCAGCTAAAGCCATTAGCAAGTAATGTTCAAATCTAAAAACAAAATATTGAAAATTGGATTAGCTGCAATAATTTCTGCTTTATTTCATCCTGCACACATGTTGGATAAACAAAGCTTCTTTTCACTCTGTGGTTGGAGCGGAAGCCAACTGAAATAAACATTAACGGCTGCATACAGGAAGACGAAATATGAATCATCATCGTGTTATTGCACCGTGCATTCGTTGGCCTGAAAGATGAACTATTAGGACTTTAGGACTACGAAATGTGCTGCGGTACAATGTTCATGGACTCATAAATTAGTTGTATTTATGACCTGCCGCGGTCAGGTGAACTGTTTTTTTAATCAATTTCATTTCGGAATTTCATTGACATCATCTATCAGCACTGTTACTGTTTACGTGCGCATTTGCATGTACCAACGTACGTTTGTAACATCCGGCTGGATTTGAGCAATGCAAATCATCATAACCGTCATCGTACCATTTTTCTAAAATAGGAATAAACTTTCTGAACAAGCGAACGACTTTCTTGTTTTTGTCATTTCCTAAACCGCTTTATAATAATAACCATTTACAAAATTTTATTTACAAGCAAGATTTTTCTACCTTTTTGAAAGCATGTAAAATGTGTCACAACGCGTGGGCTAAAGTTTTTACATTTCGTGCTTCATATTCAGATAAGTTGACAAGTAATAAAACTGCCGGTAAATATTTACATTTTTTCTCCAAATTGGTTTGGCAATTCATATTATGCGTAACATTTACAATTTATTATACAACGAATAATTTTGGGTTATTGAACTTTTCCGGTTATCTAATGGTCAACCGGTTAAATCCAAGTCCAACACACTCTCAATATTATACTTTTTTTCATGTCATGTAACATGGAAAAAAACTGTTTTCCTTTAACAGCAATTTCCTCATATGTTGACTTTTCTCAATAATATTTCAATATATTTTACTAATGTACTGCCAGCTGGCATTTACCCTGGCTTATTATCACTGTAACAGCACCTACGCATGATATTAATGAATTTTGAACACAAAGGTGTGTTATATGTTTGTGTACTCAACTTATCATTTTTGGGGATAAGTAAAAGCATAGATAAAGCAGATTGGTTGAAATTTCCAGACAAGATTATTTTCTAACAGCTACATATATTTTCGGCACAAGCAATAATAAAAACTTTTTTACGATTTACATAGGTGCATATATATTGTGTTACCCAAACAAAATCAAAATGACTGTATTAATTTCGATGACAAGTCAAAAAATTGACCCGTTCAGAATCTGAAATGATATCTCTTGATAAGTATTACAAAATAATAGACGATAATGTCGTTTCGTGATGAGTTGCATGTAAGCAACACACGAAAAGTGATGGCAGCTATTTTTACAACGTAGATGTTGCAGCATACTAAACAACACAATGTGGAAATCTCACCTACCTTTTAGATTGTTACAAAAGATCCATCATAACTTTTGACAAATGTAATAGACACAATGCTACGCAACTTTCGGTTGGTGATGAAGTGATTATGATTTTGAAACTGTAACAAAAGCTCAAATGCCACCTCAACTACCAATATTTCTTTGTCTGTTTGCCACTTTGAATGAAAATACTTAGGTATGTAATGCTTGCATGCATTTTATCTCCGTATCTGGCACGCTTATTCAGTAGCTCGAACAAAGGCTCACATACTAAAAGCGCATGCATCTTGACGACTGTTTTAAATGCGACAATGATGGTGATGATCTTCCCATTTAATTTGTCTTAATAGCTAGTGTTGAAGATTGCAATGAGAAAAATTAGTTCCGTTTCCCTTTCCATACACGGTAATGGCAATAATAGTAGCAAGTCGTACAGTTGTATTCAGCAACAAGACATGTATCGTATCAAGTTACCTCGCTTTTCCCTCTATTGTTTGCTACATATTAGGCCAGAAAAAGCCCACTATCATCAACCTGTCAAATCGGAAACAATAAAAAAATGAATAGAATCTTATATCAGCATCAATTGTACTACTATCCTTTCGATCAACCTACATCACATCGCACCACACGGCAGTGCATATTATGTACCCAGAAATATATTCAATGCTGCAACACAAAAATTATGATGACTCTCCATTTCAATACTATCATTGTTGAAATTCCTTATTACTATTTGAAAAACACTTTTTTTTATCTGTCCGTCCATCATCACTCAATGTACACACTACCTACCTCTGCTTCACAACATGAAGAAAAGAAGGGAAAAAGTAAATCTATTGTCATTTGAACTATCTATATCGCAATTTGAGCAATTGCGTGTTGCCAACAAAATAAAATGTGAAAACTATCACTGCATCAGTTTCAGTAATTGGTTTATTTCGTATTCATTTCTACGCACATATCTGCACTCTGCTCTGTTCACACAGGTCTTTGCGATGTCATACTTCATGCCTGATTGTCGCCATCCGCTAAAGCGAACCGCTCACTCTATGCGTCATGATGAGTAGATTTATGTGTGTCCTATTATAGATTATCCATCTATTTGACACTACAATCAAAAAGTATCTTGTTTCAATTGCTGACTCGACACGCTGAAAAATTTGCATATACAGAAATCACACTTGCTGCATTTTGTTACGACTGATTACCAAGTAAAAGTGATTTTTTTCTGTAGTCTCTCCTTTTGCAGGAAATTCAAATGCAGCAGTATTTCATGCAGTGTTGTGCCAATAGGTTAAAAAACAATAAAAAATGTCTTTGTAAAATAAAACGAGTGAATCCCTGAGTGTCACGTTGAGTTTCATGTTTCGAGAAAAAAAGACTGAGGTAGTAGTATACCTGTAAATAATTGTCTAAACTAGGTGACAAAATGGTGGCACAAATAAAAACGACTTTCTTTGATTTTTATAGCTCACGTTATAAACCTACATTTTGTGTCATTCTTAACTTTTCAGCAGTGCAGCATGCTTAAAAAATGTTCATTTTGTCATCAGAATCAGCGGGGAGATAACTACATATTAATGTATAATATGCTTCTTCCCTTTCCCTTCGTAATAAATCAATAATGAATTATAATTTCTGTACATATTTAAATCCATCGAGTCTTAGAGCATCTGCTTGCTTCAGCCGTGTGCTGTGGCGTCGATGTCATTACTTTCCAACAACAAGTGTCAGCAAAATCACAACACTGCTGATTAACGAGTTTAATAGTGAGATAAAGCTTACTGTCCGTGTACCAACGTACGTAAGATCGCTATTTTTATTCATTCATATAAAAATAGTAGATTTTTATGAAGCAAGAATAACTTGATTTCGATTTCCCTATAATCAGCCAGACGACTCATTATGGCGTGTCGTGCTTTTTGCACATCTGAATTGATCGTAAAAAACCTTTTAAAAACTGGAATCAAAAATATAAAAAAATATGATGAATGAATATGCACGAGCTTGTTCAGTTCAATAGTTCAATTGCGTTTTAATGTACGTACCTGTACAATACACATAAATGAAGATAATGTATTAGAATATTTGCATGCAGTTATATGTATACCTATGCACATAACTGACATAAGTATATCAACTCATGTCCATACATATAGCCAAGACTATAAAATCCAATATAATTAGCAAGGGTCCGATAAGGAAGAAAATAATAGTCATTCTTCTCGCTAAATTGCCCCTATTAACTTGAAATTGCAAAGGAAGTGGCTACTTGGCTACACATTATCATTCTCTATCAACAACTGTGCATATTGCAAAACAGTACTGTACTGCTCTAGCCAAAAGTTAGTGGAGTTATTTTGCATTGGATTGAAACATCAATGAATATATACCTATTTTTTATAAGATTTGCTGATCAAATCAGAATATTATAGACAGAATTGACTGAATAATGCCTTTACAGTTGTGCAGTGTAGCGGCATATGTAAATTTACTTTGCATATGGATCGAAGGCATAGTAAGAGAGAAAGGTGGGATGAAAAATGATGATGAAGTGTATCCGTGACTGTTCAATTGAATGGAAAACGCTACTTTTTTCACAATTATTATAATGAAAAGCTAAAAAGAAAAAAAAGTAGAAAAACTTTGCTTTATTTCAATTCACTGCTGGCATTGCACACAGTGAGAGAGCCTACACTTATGGGTCATTGATTTCTTTGACTAGAACTTCGTTTTTAAGACAGAAGCAAGATTTGTGTACAAATAATGACCATGACGTTGGTCATAAAATGCAGAGTAATGCTACGGATCGGTGATCATGTAATCATGCTGGTGCTGATGATGATCATGATCGGAATTGGATAGCATGCTCAAGAAAGAAAAAAGAAAGAAAACATTGTTATGTAATCCAGTAGTTATCTGCTATCCCCTTCTCCCATCTTTCATTCATGAGTTTTTTTTCCTGCTGTATAATAGCACTACAAAAAAAAAACTTATGATGAGCTGTACCTTATTTGACGATGAAAAAAATGTGAGGAATCCACCGGGAATAATATATATTAACTGTATTTTCACGGAAAATTGCATGAAAAATAATTTTTTTGAGAGATGGATGTTTGGACCGGTCTTGTACATTTTCTTATGCTTAATATATCTTTTATATGTAAAAAAATCACCAGAGGCTGAAAAGAGCCAGGCTAATAAGCAAGAAAACTGATTTAAGCTTCTGAATTGTAGATTTTTTTTGTTTTCTGAGAAAAAACGTTAAACATTCCTCCACTATCCTCTTCACCCACTTGGTTTTTTTTCTCTCTGTGAACTCAATGAATAGTAAACTCTTCTTGTTATAATGTTTAGTATATATACAAAGCCAATAAATACCCCAATTCTACACGGACCATTAATAAAAAGGCTTACAAGACACTATCCGGTTCTTTTTCTATTCTTCTTGATAATAACCAAAACCACCCTCTCTTTTTTTGTTACATTTTTTATTAGAAAGGATTTTTAAAAGTGCTACTACTACTACTACGGCTACTTTGTCTTGTACTTCTCTTGCCTTTACGCTGGTGATGATGAAGATGATGTAGCAAATTATTTAGTTTAAATTGCGAGAAATAAATCAAATTTTGATAACCAATTTGAGCTATTTACCATATAATGCATCAAGAAGAAACGGTTACTTGCAACCGCTACGAAACGACATGCCTTGTTGTTCTTTATTTCGAATTACATTTTTATTGTATAACGCGTTAGCCTCTTGCCTCCTCTCTTTGTGAAAACACGTTGCTCATTCAATTCATTATTATTTTGACAAGTGTGGGCTTGTTACTGGTAACCACTACTGCCACTGCCGTTAAAAAAAATTCGAGAACACAACAGGTAGCAAAAATACTTTTCTTGTGGCGTTGCCACATTGTTTTCATAATATTATTCATTTGAATTGATATTACATTCATGTACATTTTTTTATGGGAGGGGGTGGATGGACACTTGTGCTCGGATGATGATGATCATCGTCGTCATCTTGGGATTGCAAAAAGTCTATTGTCGTTATCATTATTATCACTAACTACTACTACTGTACTACACACTACTATTGTAGTAAAGTGCAACCAATTTTCATTACATTGTTATTGAACAAGAAAAACCGTAAAATAAATTGGATGACAAAAGTACAATGTTAACAATAATAAGGCCCTAGACCCAAGAAGAGACAGGAGCTGAGAAGTGTGCACTCTACTAAAAAAAAGAGAGAAATACAATAAATGGCTTATTCACATTTCCCAAAAACGTTAACCGCAGCGAATAGAGCGGTAATAATAAAAATGAGAACCACGAAGCATTCATCATTTCATTTTTGCAATGGGTATTTATGGGTGGGTGGATGGAGAATGAATGATGATGATGATGATTATACTTGCTGCCGAGGCCAATATGCAAAATAAGCAGCAGCACACATCAGCGGTACTACTGGTGGAGAAATAGCAAATAAGTGTGATGATGAGCCGACGATGATGATGACGATGGTTACAATGAACAGTTACTTCATTTTAAAATTTTTACATCTTTCTTTCTCTCTTTTCATTTGATTACTTTACTCATTACGTCGTAAAATAAGTTCTCAATTTTTTGTACTGCAATGTGCAGTAATAATAGACAACAAGACCGTTTCGCAGAGACACAAACCTCTTTTCTTATGCAAATTTCAAATTAGGAGTTTTGTGGCTTCTTGGGTTTTGCCACGCCAAAACAGTAGGCTAGATACAATGTGTACCTTCATGTAAAATACAACATTCAACAGTGAAAAATAAATATAGTTTTTTTTTGTTTCTTGCGTTATATCTGGCCTGTCCTACTATTAGGACGATTTGCTCCCAAATCATAATGAAAACGCGGTTCGCCGACGACCGCTGTCTTCTCTGTTGTGATTTTGATTGTGTAGTAGTGTAGGTTTTTTGCACTCCACCCGTTTCGTTGCAGTTGTTGACAATACTCTTTGGGACGGCTTTATATACATAGTTGCTGTATATATTGGTGGCCGGAGCGTATCATCAATTTTTTTATTAAAAAATACTCATGTCATGGTCATGGTAGAATTGCCTATTGCATGGAGGGGTTATGAAAAAACTGTCATCAAAATGCATAAAAAATGAGGTTGATTTGCCGACATTGCTTTTTCAATTTGATTACACAGTACAATACAAATTACTATTTAATCATAAAAAAAAACGCTTCAAAGAAACTTTACACGCCACACTACCCACTTTTGTTCAAGTGTTTTCATTTCAACAATGTAAACTTTTGCTATGCACTGTTCCAGTATTCATTCCTAGAAAAACGAACAGGTTTCAGTGTACATATTTACGACCAACTTTTAAAAAACTTTGTACATCAATTTGTTTAATGACAACATTTTGCATAAGTAGTGTTTTGAAATTGGAATGGTATCTAATTATTCTAATGATGACTCTTGGTAAACACTCACCACGAAATGGAATCAGGAACTGCATTTTTTATGCGTCCAGATAGTCGCTATAATTTGTTTTCTGAATAGAATAAATAATTCTGCCTTCACAGCCATTAGTACTTATACCCGACTGTAGAGCTACTGCTAATATCAGCATTTTTCATCATCAAGCGCATAAAAACCGTCACGGGATCTAAACCAAACTCCCAGTAGTAGCGGTCAATCAATTTTTTTTCTCCTACAACATTTTACTACATTATTGGTTGGTGGTAGTAGCACATAGTGTGGTGATTTTGCTCATGTTCTTGATCGGTTGTTGCACTTTGCTTCTTTCAAAAAACGCCAGCCTTTAATGTACGCTGATTTTGCCGATGATGACGACGAAAATGATGCCGCCACTACTGACATTACCATGTGTGATTGTATTTTTTGATTCTTTCTTCCCAACCGAATTGTTGGAGTAACTTTTGTGTGTGTACTGTGTAGGTACAATTGCAGTACCATTTGCTACTGTTATCAATAATAAAAAGAGTATTTTATTTTTTATTAACTGCGATGCATTATACACACGTTTTTCTCGGACTCCTGACTGACTCTTCTGACTTTTCTATAAAGAGGTTTATGCTGAGTTGTTGTTTCAAGATGATAAAGAATAACATGGTTTTAATACGGGGCTATTGTGTTAACGTTATGTAACATTACTTGTACTTATCAAAGTCAAACTGGCTGGTGGTAACAGCAACAAGGTATATATATAGAGAGAACACAGGTAGGCTCTTTTCCTCTCTCGTGCAACGTCTTGAGTGAGAGAGTAAGAAAAATAGGCATAATATCTCAAATCTCTTTTCCTTCGAAATGATTTGAGTACAATAAAATGCCTTCTTGTTTTTCTGTATCATTACGGAGATTAAAGAGTGCAGATACGGGGATAAAGGTGTGACAACCGTGGAGGTAAAGAAAAGATATGTATTTACTTTCTTCCAAGATAAACAGAGTACCGCTCCTTTCTGTTGTTGTGTAAATGCACTTATATAAAATCATGCACTGTTTTTTAGGAGGAACATAAAAGCGCAAAGTTTTATGGTAGTAAAGACTACATAATTTTTTTTTTTTTTGCTTATATTTTTTTACCATGCAGCTCAAACTCTAATAGGAATTCCGAGACAGAGTATAGAGGTGCACACAACGCTCAATTAAGTTTAATTTTTGTATGAGCGGAGGAGAGCATGAAGTTGTAAGAGGAGTAGAGGAAACTGTAAAAATTTAAATACCATTTTTATTGGTCAAATTAGGAGTCGTTTTTGTTCATGCAATGACGATAATGATGCATGATGCACTGGGCAATGACTTTTGCTTTTAAACTTGTTTTAAATGAATTATGTCATTGTCAGCGATGTCTCTGCAGAATGACTGAAGTACAACCGAACAAAATAAGTTTGTTCTTTAAGTGCGGTAAAAGAAGCTTGAAATGCTTTCTACTTTTTCTCCCGGTATGACCTGGATCGGTACTCTTGGGCTGATAACTGGTCCGGTCAACTATTCAACAACAAATCACACTTGAAAGTTTTAAAAAACATTAATATTAGCATATTTACATTCCAATCTCATAAAATTTCAAACCAATAAAATGCGAATTTGCTGATATCTCTAAAACTATTATTGAATTTTCTTGCTTTTCTAGTAAAAATGAAAGAAGAAAACTTGATTATTCCGATATTCGGATAATAAAATCAAGATAGTGAGATGAATTTGATTTTGAGAAATAAACTTTACAGTTTTGTCTATAAAAGTGGTGATAGCATTTAAACAAAAAAAAATTTGCGATTAAACCAACTTTGTGTCTGTTTGCTGTCCACGGAATTTGCAAAATGAGGAAACGATCATAGGAAAATTTTTATTTTTTTCATCTTCGTCTAAACATAGTTTCAAGTTTTGAAAAAAAATGTTAGCAAAAAAATCATTTAGTGTTTTTATAGAAGGAAAACATTAACTGTAAGGTAAATGTACCTGTTTGCAAAAATTTTCCACTAGAATATATGGAACTTGGTCCATGCTTCATCATCATTATTATTGCCATCGGCATCAACAACTTCGGCATATTTGACATTTTTTGTGCAATTTTACTTTTACATTGTGTAGGTACATACTTGAAGTTTTTTAGACGCAAGGAATAGGTTTTACAAAGTAGATTCTCGCCGAGATTTGACATGATTTTACGTACTTCTCCCACTTTTCTACTTTTTGAACGCGTACCACCAGGGCCAGCATAGCAAATTTAATGCAATTCCATTTACCCTCAAGAGAAACAAAACCACCATTTATTTGCATAAATAAAAACATGCTCAATTCTACTGCGCTATATGCTCGTCACCCATCTTCGCATTCCATTTTATTGCTCTGTAAATTGAACATTAAGGAAGTGATTACAGTGGTTTTTGGTACTTGATTCTTTTCTTCACTTCGTTTTTGTTTTAGACGAGCAGCACTACTAGGACTGGTAATATCACATTAAAAATACCAAAATTGCAGCTATGTACATTATTTATTTTCTCAAGCTAAAGAGAGCGACTTTTGAGCTGTGGCTACGTACACGCTTTTTGTGTGTAGTAATAATATTGTCAAATCAGCTTGTCTTTTTTATCTTAGCTCTTTACGACAACAGTTTTACAACAACTGCCGATGAATTGGACAAGACGTTTTTGTTCTTTAATAGTAATAGCAATAATATATGGAACGTTAACAGGTAAATGGAGATAATTTGGCAGGTATGCAAGCAAAGTCAGACGCTGCTGAGAGGAAAGGCATAAAAGATCATATACATACATACATAGTATATTAGTGATCTTACCACTACTACTACTACTACCTACATGGATTTTTTGCCAGAATAAATTCAATGAATGGTAATGACTTTTGATTACAACCGATAATAAATGACCTACCTACCGCAGCGCTGCTAGCAGTTTTACCAGTCGACGAAGAGTCTCTGGGAGCGAGCGTGAGCACAAGCACAAAACAAAACATCTTTTGTGCACACAAAAAAAAGACGACATGATTGATGCTAATATGCTCAAATCATATTTACTAAGTAAATTACTATAAAAAAGTATTTAAAAAGAGGAGCAGTTATTTTTCTGGTTATTGTACATCTGATGTTTAACTGACTGGTATTTAGATACGTAATTTAATTTTTTGTATAGTTTGGTTTGTTGATTAGCACTCCTGAGAGCAAGACCTGCCGAAAGGTAAATGTAAACAAAGTCTTGAAAGACTGAATGAGACGAGGATAAATGAGTATGGAAATAAATGTGACAAGTGCCCCTGGCATTGAACACTTGATTCTATAAGGAAATTCAGTCCACTCACATTTTTATGTAAAAAAAGACACATGACATGATCAGCTATGAAGTATATGAATGCCTCAGACCATACAACGTACAAACTTTTCAAGAATTGGAATTTTTTTATAGTAATAATAGATTGTTTGAAACAGACAGGGAGAGCTATATATCATTGCAGAAGATGCCTAATTGGAAAATCATGTTTTTGTCGCATAGTTAGCAGCATTGTTGCTGCGAATCACAAATACAAACAAAAATGAAGAGACCCCCCAACGTCAATTATCAACAGAAGTGGCACTTGTGTGTGTGTCGCCAATGTCCTTGATTGAAGAGTACGACTGCCGGTCATTATGCCTTTGATGTGTGGCACTTGTAATAAATTATCATTTTATTATCAGTAGCAACAGTAGTATCAAACCTGTTGAAAAATTTGCATGTGAATGAATGTCACTAAATTAGCGTTATTAGCACGAATAAAAATAACAAATTAAAAATGAACAGTAGCAGAGATTTTTGGTTTGGTTGGTTATAATATGACATTTTAAATTGAATGGTTTTACAGTTTTAGCTTGTCACTGGAACTAGAATGTACCGGAGAGTATATAAAACAACTAGACAAAAGTCTACATCCTCACTGTAATTTTGCAAATGCAAAAAATCATGTTTTTCATCAATTAATTTTAAATGTGACTGCCGAACAGGAAAATTTTTCATTTTCATTCAAAAGCAAAGTTTTTAAATGAAACGATAAATGTGTGCAGTTAGAAAACGTTGTGTTTTGACTTTTGCTAGAAATCTAAAAATAAAAGCTTTCTCTGACATCAAGCAAACTGACTTTGAAAATCCCGTTACAAGTGCTATCATAATATATAGCATAGATTACATGGCTATACAGAATCTAATAATCCCTACTTGGTGTAAACAAATATTTTCCTCATGTCATATTCATTAAATATCACCAGGAAATTCATGTCAAGTGTAATTAGAGCAAGCTTCTTTACCTTCTTTCATACCTTACATTTCTTTTCGCTTTTTACACCTGAACTTGATAAAAGATGTGATGAGATGTGACAACAAGTCATATTCTCAATGTTTATTAATAATTATCCTGCGGTCATTCATTCTCTCATTCACTTCATTGTTTCATTTTACCACAATCTGTAGAAAAAAAAGAAGCAGTGAAAACGGTGTAAAGTGAATACTAATGATTATGAAGATGATTCATACATACCTATAAAAACGTGTATACATACACCATTCAATGAGAATGATCTAGTTCCGTCAGGCATACTTTGAAAAAAAATAGTACTCTCTTGATATTTTTTTTCTTATTAAATTTTCCATAAAGAAATTTCACATTTCTTATCTATCAGGATTCTAACAACGACGAGATCATGCGCACAAAGCATACATCCATTCGTTTAAGGCACTGTCGATGATTGCCACCATCATCACTAGCATGTCATCTTCCGTATACCTATCTACATACATATTTGATAATGATGAACTAGATCTTGAAAAAGTAACAACTGTCCCTTATCCACTTATCAATAAAACGTACTTGTACTTGTTGTTATTGTCGTTGTGTTTCTCTATAATATCGATTTTTTTTATTGTTTCCTATTTTCACTGAAAAAGAAGTCCCACCAGCAAAACTAGTGCAACAATGTAAACGGTTTGAGTGCGCATCATTAGATTGTACAAAATAAGTACATAGTCATTCTGATAAAAACTTTGCACAAATCTAGTTTCTTTTTTCTCTGCCTCGCTACTCAATTCGTTTATGCTCATCAATGCTAATCAGAACGACTTGGACTTGACTCATTTGAAAGTGGTCACAACTTCTGGTACTACTATTAGAGAAGATGAATTACTTATATTGCGTGTTTATTTTATAAGCTAACTAACTAGTATATTATGATGCTACTACTACTACTACCAATTTCACCATTTTATTTTACATTATCTCTTGACATGATGTAAAACAAAATTGAACACATATTTTGAGACAACGGCTATCAAATAAAATTAAGTTTTTCTCAATTGAGCATTGATGCATTTCTGTGATGATGACTAAGATGATGATGATGATAATGATGGCAAACTGGCGAAAGAAGAAAAACAACAAGAGTTAGTGCTGAACTAAAATTTATTCCATTTTTTGAGGTAGTAATACCATTACTATTGCAGTTGTTGACTATTATTACTGCATTTTTTTTTGTTTTAAATATTTGAAGAAGCTGCTCCATGTTTAATGTTATCATTTTGTTTTTAGTGTACTTTTCTAATCTACATAAAAGCATGCAATTTGCTATTTTTATTTATTACCAGAGTTGTAGTTATATTAAAGGGCATTGTTTTGTGAGCGCTTATCATCGACATCCACGCTCAAGACATTGGTCACAACATTGCAAAATAAAATTATATTTTTAACTGAATAACTGGTATCATTCCTTCAAATCAAACCTGTGAGCGATAAAATTCAAAACATAAAAATATGAGTAAATGTCGAGTAATCCAAATCCAATCCATTAATATTTATACCTTTTATCTGTCGTCTGCAATTTGACGAGT
>JAHZMZ010003130.1:0-17666 GCA_027743805.1 Lepidocyrtoides sp. E14 | reverse complement strand
ACCAAAAATAGTAATTTTTAAAGCAAAAGGCTCAAGGGAAATTAATAAGTTGCTAAAGGCCTATGTTCTCATTTTCTCTGCAAAGATGTGGATGTGGTGGTGGTGATGAGATGATTAAAAGAAGGAAAAAAGAATAGCTTAATAGCACAAAATTCTACAGCTCTCAATTTTAACCGTAAAGTAATAACGATTCTTCAAACTGTGACAAATTTTCTGAGCTTCTTTCGTCATTTAGCCAAACATGAAAAAAAAATCAATATAAGCTGCTCTTTCCAAGCAACCTTTTGTGTCAAAGACAAGTAAGCTTGAAGGTATCTTAATAATATGTGCTTATACTACTGAGAATGGCGATAGCGATGATGATGAAGTTGTGAATGTTCTTTACTTTCTACCAAAGCACATTATTATATGTACATGGATGGATCTTTAGTTCTCCCCCGCAACTTTTACACAATGCAGCCGTATGTACATTAAAGTTGAGTTACCATCTGGGTCAAGCCAGGTAATGCAGAGATATTTAAATAAAAAAAAGAGTCGAGCAGCTATATTATCCGAACGTATATAAATTACACTAACGCTGCTGACAGGAACATGATACACATAGGACACAGGACTACTGGAGAAAGTGATAGGTGCTCCACCTCCATTTATTATTATTATTTTCACTGATTCTATACTATTATATAATAAACATTGAGGGGAAAAGAGGCCATCATCAATGGCAATCTACCATAAAAGGCTGACTGATTACACAGGTCTCTTGTAAAACACACCATTATTATAATGATTTATATGTACACACATAGGCCACTTTCACTTCTATTGTGAGTGAACGACAGCGACAGCAACACATCTTAATGGAAAAAGGAAAATTGAAAGATCAATGAAGTCCTGTTACATAATAATAATAATAGTAGTATATGACGAATGATAGGCATCATTTTTATAGAGTGTATGTGTGTATATTTAATACCGGGACATCATAATAGACGCATGCAAGGTAGATAAATTAATGGATGTAGACATACTAGTAAAGAGAGAATGATGGTAAAACGCATAAAAATCTGCTTTGTCGGAAAGATGAATGAATGAAAACATGAAAAAAGGGGGTTGGTTCCGGTCTGGCAGGATTGTGTGGAGAAAAACCACCCGCACCCGCCCGCTTGCCATTTATTTGATCAAGTTTTGCTGTCGTAAATTTTCCTCTTATCAGGAGAAAACAAAGCCGGAGGAGTGATATGCGGTGCAAGTAAGAAATGGTAATGACGATAGTGATAGAGATGATGACTAATTCATTAGTTTTGTGGTATGTTGGGTGGTCACACGCCAACAGACCAAGACGGCTAATTTCTATGCGTCATTGTGAATTTGGAATGAGGGAAACATGCATTATAATATATTGTCTGGCTTGCTGTAAAATTATCCGCATATTTACCGGTTTATTTATGATCAGAATGCCATAAAAAATGTGCTTGGAAGGCATAATATTAAATCGCGATGCAAACGGAATCATTTCCGGTTTTCAAAAATTTGATGTTGGTAGAAACAAACGACGGTGGCATGCAGTTGGTAATTAGTCATTTTTTATACATTCGTCCGACAACGACCCGACAACATCAATTATTATGCAAGGACCAAGCTTTATGAGGCTACTAATTTTTTTACGGACTTTTTGTGTAGGCATCATCTTTCGACCATGTGGACTAGCATTCCTGTACTATCTTCTCTTTTTATACCTTCCTCTGGTGCCCAGTCCCAACTCACAAAATTTCAAAGGTCAGAAGAAAAAAAATGCGTTGTTGAATATCCTTCTTCTGATGTTGAGTTTCCTGAAAGAAAAAGGTCTAAAATTATAGAATTAATTGCTTTTCATTACAGCGGGACACACTGGAAGATTTCTTCGCTTTTCTCTTCTTGTAGGATTTTTTACAGTTATCTCTCAGATTATATTTCAAACATTTTTGCTGATATGGGCTCCATACGGACAGTTTTTAGTGCAGTGTAAGCGAAAAAGTCGAACAATCATGCTTTAACTGACAATTAGCTGAAAAAAATAGATTTTAAAAAGCTTTTACCGTTTTCTTGTCATTGATTGCTTGTAGGTTCTCTTCTAGAGAAAATACTACGACACGTAGGCCTAATAAAAGTGAACAACTTGACATGGTTCCAATTAATTCGTTGGCTAGGACCAGACATAGCTGCTTTTATTGGGCTAATTCTAATCTACCTCTCAATTTCCAATATACTCACCAGAGGTCAAGCGGGTCCAGAGGTTAACGATGGGGGAAAGGGGGAGGGCTTCTCAAAAATGCTTTCCTCCGTTGGAAGCTACTTGATTTTAGGCGTTCTCTGTTTTACCTCCTCACTTCAACCGTCCGTATCGAGTGGAGTGTATTTTATTGTTTTTATTGGTGGAGCCACAGCTTGGGCAACAGCCTCCATCAACATTCACAACAAAGCCTTTGCATGGTTTTACGCGTTTCTAGCATTCTACGTTGCCATTCATTTTGCAGCCCTTTTTGCTTATCAACTGGAGGTTGTACAGGAGTTTATAGAACCTGACTCACTAATTGCTAGGTATGCCAATGAATAGTCAATTCACAGAGCAATGACCAATTAGTATACGTAGAAGTATTAATCTATCAATTATTGCTTCTTTCTCTCTTTAACTGGATACTCCAGACTTGCAGGTTTTGTCCAAATCCTGAAAACGGATTGTAACGAAGACCCTCGAAATGCCGAATTCAACCTAAGTCTCAAATGGCCAAGCTGGGCTCATCCATTTACGTTATTAATTTTGTATAATTTACTTGTTTATGAAGCAAAGACTCTTCTCACCAGCAGTAAGGTAAAGCGTTACTTTCTCTTTTCTATCACCTCTCAAATATACATCCAAATCAATAAAAAAATCATTTCATACTGTAAAATTTCATAAACATGTGGGGTTTGATCTATGTGTTTTAACCAAAACGCAATCTACAACTAACTAATCACTTCGATGCTTACTTTCAACACAAATAGAAAAAAATGTAGTCACACATGAAGCTATTCACAACAACATGATATAAATCAAATTTCAATTACTTTATTCCTCTCTGCCTCTCTTTCCAACAATAGCTAAATTATCTAACTTGACACAAAAAAATAATAAATGAATTTGCGTTTCGGGACAATGTTTTATGGAAATTAACCCAAACTTGTGTGCGTGCGTCTTAGGAAAAGTATGCCATCTTAGGAAAGTCAAGAAGTCGGCACGAAAGTCTGGGCGACTTTCGAGCCAAGGCCCGTCTCAATCGCAGACAAACTGTGCGACGACACGGAAGATCTTCCCGTAGAGTAATAAACAATGACCCATTTAAATAATCATTCCTAATATATAACGCTTCTTTATATTTATTCTAAAAAATCAATATTATGTAAATCAACATAAAAAGCACTCCAAGCTTCTCTTTATTTTTTTTTCGTATTTTGGATAATTTTGTCAGTTATTTACAAGTTATTGTTTTATTCATTCAACTACTTGTGGCATATAGATCGTAGATAGTATAACAAAACGTGATAATCATGCGAAATATATTCTGTTCCGCAGCACATACAGAAGAGTGGTAAGGAAGGGTGTTCTGAAAGACAAGGACATTTTTTTACTTGGCAGGGTGTTGGGTCATGGTGAGCAACGTAATATTTTTTTAGGAATGTGTACACAGTTAACACATCCATTTTTTGTCTCCATTTTTGCTATCAGAAACCCTCTACTTTTACATTAAACTTCATTGGTTTAATGGAATAACAATGTAAATTAGCCATAACGAAGCTAACAAGGCGTAAAAGGAGACAAGAAGATTGTCTGTATTTTGACGCAGGCAGAGACATAAACTAAAACAGAGTACTTCTCCTTGGCTAGGAATGTACTAATAAATCATCCAAAAACATAAAATGTACAACAAAAAAAATGCAGTAGGACCTTGATAAAAAAAATGTCTAGAAAGTGAAAAAAGTGTGTTTTCTCTCAAAAGTAAAAATGTCGACTTTCTCTTTTTTTGATGCTTTCACTTTCGTTAGAAGAAGACCATACCACCATATCAGCTCATTATGTGGAGCATGCATGCATATACTTTAGTAGTAGGCACACTATTAAGTAATGTCTTTTATTGCCTGTATATATAGGATTACGAAAGACGTATTGTGGCACCAAATCACAAAGTAGTATGTCGTTCGCGAGCTGACAGCCAGAGTGAAACTACACCAGTAACTTTTCAATTTAACTAAACTTTTGTATTTACGTAGCATATATGTGTACTACCTATTAACTTCTGTGTAAAAAGCTGAATGCAACATTTTTACCCAAAAATGTATGCACTGTGGTGTGTGTTTTGTTTGCTAACATCGTGAATGTATCTGATATCTGATGATGTGATGTGCCATGTGTCCTAATAACCTTCCATACTACCACCATCTAAATTTCAATACCTATATGCTCACAAAATTATGCGTTTTCTATGTGATTTGAGGCTATGATAACTGCTCATTGTGTGGAATGTCTTGCCGGTTGTGTTTTTGTGTTCATCCCTGCAAACTCTGCTGCATTGAACGGTATTTTTTTATTTTACTGATGTGAAAATTTGCAAACCAAGCTACTCCAGATGCAATGAAAAGTTTAGAAAAAGAAAAAGATCTGTGTAAACGAAAAAAAACTGAATGCACCAACCGCAATGATAAATTAAACAAGAACATAATAATATTCAATGCCTAAGTATGCCTAAGTACGAACGTTTGTTAGACCCATTGGATTTTTTTCGGGATTTGCTTTATCCGTGACGTCATTCCATTATCATATGCTTCTGTTCCCAATAAATTTTGCTTGTGCTGCAATTTTTTGTTTCATTTTATGAATAACACATGCAACCGTTTTCTTTTAAATATTTTTAAAAATCATTTCCACTTGCCACTGCTGCTGCTTTTATATAACGCTTTTTTGGGTTACATTATTTTGGTTCCTTTAATTCGGTTTATGGAGTTCCCGTTATCTTATCCTCTTACGTTGCGTGAAAAATAAAGAAAAAGAAAATTCTTATAAAAATGTCTAAAAGAGCTTTTTTCATGACTGAAATCCTTCCAGCTTATGACAGTGAGCACAGCAAGAGGAAGATATGGCTCAAGTGGAAGGAGTTTCTCCGGTGATGAAGGTGGACTCACTTCGCCCGGAAGTATACCACGGGGTCCGTCGATAACGTCAAGGGATTCTAGTAATGCAATAGAAGGCGCACCTCCTGCAGGTGGGTGGGCATAACCCAGAAAGAATGACTAATTAGTACAAAAAAAATCTTTTTAGATAGACAATGCAATGCTAATAGTACCTATCCAGCTTATGAATAGATCCTTGAAAATTTATTGTCCATGATGATGGGGCACATAATAAAATAGCTTTTGTTACAGACGAGACGGGGGAACCATACGAGTATGATGGGTATTCATTGTTGCTAACCGGATTACTCAGTGTCTTTGACCTTCTCATAAAATCGTCCTACATTTGTACAAATATTATCATGATGGTAAGTTCACATAACTCAATGTACACTGATAATACAGATAGTCTGGTATACATATTCATCTATTCATCTATCATCGTAGTAGGTAACATGCTTGTCAATTTAAATGGCTGTTTAGTTACTAGAAAAAGTGAATAGACAGAGATTTATACGAACATTAATAGCGTTAGCTTTAGCGTCTTCTCTAACAATCTCATTTACTTGTTTGCAACACAAGTACTTGGAACAGATTGAAGGATAGATAAATAGATGATAGTATGTGTATATATGTAAAGGCCAACAAGTTGGCACATGGTAGTAATAATAGTAATGTTTGATAAACATTTTCATGGCTAGTGTTCATTTTTTGTTGTACTAATGCATATCTTCTCGTTTACTTTCCGGTGAATTTAGCAGAGATTGGACTAGTGAAACCAACTGAAGAGAAACTTCCATTTCATCCTATCCTTGTCAAAGTATGAAAAAAAACTACAACAGTATACAAACACGAATGAATGAATGAATTAATTATTAACAAAAACTATCCTTTTTTACGAGGACACAAAAATATGCAAGGAGAAATGCTATCTTTGTCTATATTTAGTGATGGCCTATGTGTATATAAAAAATTTGATGATTTTAACCCAGCCCAAATATTTTCACGTTTTTATGTAACAGAGTCTGTATACCCTTATGTTTTGGGTGACTTTACGACAATTTGTAATGGAGAAGAAGAGTAAACGTGCCATTATTGAGGATGCAGCTCAAGAATCCTTCCGAATCACAGTGACTACAACTACTACTGGTACGCACATTTCAGGTATTCCCGTGCGACAAACATGAAAAAGTGATTTTGTCCCGACACATTTATTCCATGCAGAAAAAAAAATATTATATTTCTCACATGAGATCAATATTAAAGCGTATCAAGTAGCCCCACGTAGCGTATGAAGTACAATTCTCTCGGTCTAATCATGTATCTCTCTTCATTTTTTTACTGTGTTGCTCTCTCATGCAGAACTGCAAGCACGTGGAAAGGAAGAGCAGCCAAAACCAACCTTCATGACAAACATTGGAAATTTTATCAAAGACGTTTTGACAAAATTCTGGATATGGGTTGTCGCTATCATGCTCTTTGTCATTGGATTGGGAGGGGAGAAAGTTGTGCTGTATCGGATAGTTTATATGGCCTTATTTCTCATTTTTATACTGACCTTCCAGGTTTGTGGTCCATTAAATTTCATGAATTATTACACCCTTTTTCTAGTAGTATCTTGTTCTGTAAATGAACTAGACAAAAAAAACGCGTTCATCCGAAAGTAATAAACAATATTAGAGTGGTTGTAGTGAGTTACAATGAGCCGGCTGTAATAAAAGCTGTTGATAAGCAAGTTTCCGTGACTTGTAACGATTTATAATTTTCCCTCAAATTGCTGCATTGCCTAATTGGTGTTTTTCAGCTGTCGTATGGAGCGTGGAGGAAAATGATGTATGGTTTCTGGCTCACTGTCATTGTCTACTCAATGCTGGTTTTAGTGCTAATTTATACCTATCAGTTTGAAGATATCCCAGCCTACCTCTCCAATTATACCGGGATACCAGATCAACTGTAAGTGATGCATTAGTGCACTAACTCGATGTAGAATCTGTATCATTTCTCTTTATTTTTTTTACCTATTTATGCATTCTGAGCCAAGCAGAAAGAGAAATTTATTTCAAATGATGCTTTACGACGAGCACTGTTTGGCAGTCATTACGAATTAATTTTACGTTAAAACGAACGAGCTGAATTAATGTAATGGTTTATTTTTTTTCTACTGAATATTTACACAGGCAGAAAGACATTGGTCTTGAAAAGTTTGACACTGGCTCCCTATTTGTCCGCTTGTTAACTCCAACCTTCTTTGTAGTCATTACTGTTATACAGCTTCACTATTTTCATCGCGACTTTCTCAAGCTTTCGGAATTCAAGCGTCCGTAAGAAAATGACAAAAAATTATACATCACCTCGAAATGCTTCATTTGAGGAAATGAAAGTGGTTGTAAGATAAATTTGTTTATGTGATGACTTTATTATTATTTTGCTTCTGGAAAACTAATGAACCTAAAGGACCCAAAGACCTCCTGCGATAACGAATGAGCCGTTCGTGGATGACGATACTGAAAAGCCACCCAACTTGATTGATGAATTTAATTTCAAAAACCTGATTCGTACCATAAACTACTATGGAACTAGACTGATAAAATATGTTGGCGAGTTGTACATTATTGTGTCTGAGATATCGTGGCGTGTTTTGGAAATACACATTATGAAAATTGTCCTTTTCTCTGCCCTCGCTTTAACTGTCTTTGACGTTAGTTAATTTATGATGCAATTATAGCAGTAATGTGACAAGAAATGGAATTATATGCCCAATTTAATCATTTATTTCAGAAATGTGCTTTACACTTTCTTTTGTTTCTGGGAGTGGTCGGTGGAGTAATTTTCCAAGCAGCTGCGCAACGCCTCATGATGCACCTTTGCTCCATATTCATTTCTATTCTCCTTCTAGTCAAAATGATTTACCAAATAGACTATATTTCACACGACTATTGGAATGATAATTGTACGGAATGGAATATAACAAGGAATGATGCAGAGTGGCTAGGACTGCAGAAAATTGATGGGGGAAGCAGCCTGTCTTATTTATTAAAAGAGTATATAGGTCAGTTTAATAAAGTTCAGCAACAACTTTGATGAACTATACTCTATCATTATAATAAATTAATGGTAACAACTAATTTTGAAAATTATTTTGCAGGAATGATCCTAGTATTAACAGTACAAGCAGTGGTACAAATACGACAAAAATATCAGCGCTTCGTAAATCAGAGTCCAGAGCCTGGCTTTGGAATATTGTTTGATGACATTCGAAGAAAGGATGCCGACATGTCCTTGATACAGTGTATCAAGTTCCTTCTAAATTATGGCTTTTACAAATTCGGTGTAGAGGTAACAAGTACCATCATCATACACTCTGGCTAAATAGTCTCTGTTGTTGTAGCATGTGCAGTTATCATATATAATTACTATGATTGCATCGTTTCATAACTCATTTTTGACAGATCACGTTAATCACTCTCGTGGCAGTAATTGGGACGCGACTTGATATCCTTGCAGTTTTGTACTCCTTTTGGCTCATACCAATGTTCTACATGAGACGAGAGAAATTGGCTACAGTTTGGCTGCCTTTCATTGTCTTTATTGCCGTCTTTCTCCCCATCCAGTATATTTTTTGTGTTGGTCTTCCACCCTTCCTCTGTGCCGGTAAATTTACTAGATCAAGTTTTAAAAAATGTACGTTTCATATACCGATAGGAAGCAATGATCATTAATGTATCCGCTTACAGAGTATCCCTGGAAAGAATGGAGTATAGAATTAAAGACATGGCTTTACCTTCCGGACGAGACAGATCCTCCACTTGCATCTCGCCTTATTCGTAATTCACCATAAAAATGAGAATTCTTCATGCAAACATTTCAAATTTTGTTCAAAAAGATAAAATTTCAACATGACAATTTTCTATCACGCAGCGGACTTTATTCTTTTGCTCTTCGCGTGTCAACAGCGCCTAGTATTTTTGAAAGAGCATCATGCACGCCCTGATGAGTTACCTGGGGGTAGTAATGAAGAAGTAGTAGAAGCGTCTATAACTCCTAATCTTAACCCTACTCCAGACTTTTTAACATCTTCAAGGTAATTTATTAGACTAATAAGCCTGATATTTATAAGCTGCATCCTCTATTATTAAGCGGGATATAAATTTTTTAAATCATGTTCAATTTGTAGAACTCCATTGGACATAATCAAAAAGTGCATCTTCCTGTCATTTTACTGGATAACTCTAGCAATAATATTCCTGACGGGTACAAATCGTGTAAACTTATTTGCTCTTGGGTATCTCGTCGGCTCCTTCATATTCCTCTGGGAAGGAAATGAATTTTATTTACGCACCAAAAAATCCATCATTAAAAGGTTTGAAAATAATGCCATCCTACAAGGTCCACCTAACATGTTATCATTACTGTTTGACTTTTTCACGTTGGTCTTTCCTTGTATGTGCTGTGTTACAGGTGGAATTACTTGTTGGCCTATAACGTGTTTGTAATATTTTCAAAATCAGTATTGCAGCTTATCGGCTGCATATTTTTATCCACTCTCCAGTTCAAATTTTGTTGGCTTGTTCAACTGTTTGGAATAGCATGTCTCAACAAATTTCGTGGGTCAAGTCCAGGTCAGTCACATGAAATGCAGAATGACTATACCTAACATGCCATACTGATAAAAACTTTGACTAGCAATAATTGGGAACGTTTGCAAACTGTAACTATTCTAGACGGTGGAATAACGCATTGTGAGGTGCCGCATGACGAAGCTGGTCTCGTATGGGATGGAATTACATTTGCCTTTCTACTATTTCAAAGAAGAATTTTCAACAGCTACTACTTTTTCCATATTCGGGGTGAAACGGAAGTACAAGCATTGCTTGCCTCGAGGTAATCACCTTTCACCTCATCAAATTTTTCATATGAGAAATAAATATTTGTGTCAATAAAAAGTTTCATACATCATTCTGTAGAGGAGCAGAGCTAATAGAAGAGCTGATGCAAAAGCAAATTCGACAACAAGAGGAAGAAGAGAAGGAGGTGCTAGAAAAGATAAAAATGAAAATGGATAGAATCAAAGCGACACATCATCGTCGACAGAAAGGACCACAAAATCATTTTGACGGTATGTATCTTGTGTAGTGCAAACATTAATTTATAAATTTAACACATTCTAAAAATATGTGCTCATCACATTACAAAAAAAACAAAATTTAATTGAGTGTGTGCGAGTAATAACACTTTTGACACTGTAAAAAATGCTAAATTAATGGTGGTGGCTGAGTCTTAAGGTAGGTATTCTAACTCTGGTGTGAATGCTTTAATTCTTTGCTAGAGAAGTAGTACAGTATTTTACAAATTTTGGAAGAAAAGTTTGTGTAGTAAGTTGTGCTAGTTCTTGTCATATACTGGCCCTTTTCTGTTAGCGTTATATTTCCGGTAAAACTAAAAATATGGCCTGATAATGATCCCAGTTTAGTTTGGAATCTTATGGAATGGAAATGGGTAAAATCTGTATAAAAATACTTTACATAATCATTTGGACTGTGATTTTAACAAAGCTTTGGGTTATTGGGATTGCTGCATAATTCAATTTTATAGCGATAAACTATAATTATTAGTAACTACCAAATTACCTATTCGTTTCTGTAATTGTCTTGTTGCTATTTTTTTGTAAAAACAAACCAATGCATCGTGGAGTATTTATTTAATTACGGTTTGATTATGAGCTCGTGGAATGTCTTGTTTTGTATCCATGTTTTGCATAATCATCCCTAAAACTAAAGGGACCACAAGAATGGACCCAGTCTCGTCCATGGCATCTTCTCCCATTTCAATGGATGAAATTGCCGAACAGCCTGAAGACGATGAACCTTCATCTCCAAGGGCCCCACTTGCTGTTCAAATATCCATTACAAGTGGGCCAACGCCAACTCCATCCTCAGCGGCGATGACCATTTCCGTGGATGGATTCTTTGAACCTCCTTACGGACGGCATCCCCGAGATTCCCTTCTCCATCCTCCTCATTTACCACTTTCTCCATCCGATGAAAGTTTCCCTGTATTTTCCCCTCCCCCAGAATCCCAACGCTATTCTATATCAGGTCTAGGAGGCGACAGGGGAAAGAGTAGTGCAATCGGGGTGCAAACTGAGCCTCCTTCAAGAAGTTACTATCCTACGATGCACTCTCCTGCATGGTCCCATCATACATGTACTGGTGGAATGCTGCATTTTTTACAACTTTTTATTTTCTCTCTGGATTTAAAAAAAAATTAATCTCACTCTCTTCTTTTGATATTCTATGCCTGTGCATGTAGAGTTTTTTCATCATTTCATTTTATTGCACTGGTACAACTCACAGTTTGTGTTCAGGAAGCAGTGCATTTTGAATCATTTTACTTTTGCATGCTTCAAGTTATCTCCATTTTTAGTGTATTTTGTGCCCTCACTTAATTTGCGTATTAGTTTTCACATTTATATAAAGTTCATGGGTTGTACAATGAGATGGAATAATACTAATCTGTTCCTTGATTCCATGCAGCAATACGTTCCGGGGACTATTATATGTTTGAAGAAATTGAAGATGAAGATATGGAGATGATTGACTCTATTACAGAANCCCTCACTTAATTTGCGTATTAGTTTTCACATTTATATAAAGTTCATGGGTTGTACAATGAGATGGAATAATACTAATCTGTTCCTTGATTCCATGCAGCAATACGTTCCGGGGACTATTATATGTTTGAAGAAATTGAAGATGAAGATATGGAGATGATTGACTCTATTACAGAAGAAGATGAGGACAGTGATGACCGCCCACCAGGATTTACTCTGAGCGAGGTAAGTACTAAAAAAGCCGCTTAAAAATGTAAAAGAGATAGTCTTCAACTCTTATTCATCATGACCACACATACCATGTATTTTTTTTTAAAAAAGCTGATGAGTTCAGCTTTAAAAAGCGATGTGGAGTCGGCAACGGAAATGGCACGGCTAGCTAGAAGATCAAGTGAAATACGAGAAGGAAGTATAACTGAAAGTATTGGGCCAGCACCTGGAACTTCGGGAGGCTCTCTAATTCGAAAAAGAAGTAGGAGGAAAATGTCAAGGAAAAGTACTGGAACAGCTCAACGAAGGGTCAGTGGCAAACTTATGAAAGAAGGCCATGAGCAATGACGTTAATAGTGAAAAACTGTTTATACAGAGATCAACAGCGGATCATGATGCCCCACTGGCGGGTGGAGAGGATTACTCTTACTATGCAGGGGCTGCTGGTGATGAGCCACCACCACCATCTCCTGCTGAGTCGGATGATGAAATGGAAATAGAAGAACAAGTCCCTAGACCCCCTCCTTCGCCAACAATCATGAGAAGGATTATAGGATACATAAGATTTGCATATGCTATTCTTGAAAGTTTAATGGTTAGTGCGACAACCTGGCTGAATAAATTCTCAAAGGATTATCGTCACGTATCGAAATGCTTGGCAAGGGAAAAACTAGTACTTAAGGTAGAAAAAACTTAATCTATTTTTAAAGGATAAAAATACAAATTGGAGGAGAATTTTCTTTTTTTTTTGACAATTTAAAATTGGATGTATTCACAACGATAGGCTTCTTACAACGCTATTTTTTAAAATAACAATGTTAAAGGAACAAGAGCTGGATCAGTTGCAAAATCCTCAAGAACCCATCATTCCTCCAAAGCAACCAGAAGTGGAGCTCAGCTTTGAAGATGAATCTAGAGGCTCTGGTGACGTGGGTAGTAAGGATGATCTGAATACTGTTATTGAAAAACCGTCTCCAGTGAAAGATATTGAAGAGTTTAAGGGCAGGTAAGAAGAAAGAACATACTGAAAGGACACAATGACATGTAGTTTTATTACTATCAAGACGCATAATGTAGGAAGCAAGCCGTGTAATGTCCGTTTTGTTTCTGATTTTGTGTGTCACGACGATTATACTCTCATATGAAAATTCAGTTTGGACAGCTTTTCAGAGATCGATGAAGACGACATATATGGACCCTTTATATGCTTCTGTGTGTCCGTTTGGTACGTGATCATCTCTCATTCAGATCTGGTTTGCTATTTTGTCGTATTTTTAAATCAAATCAAGTCGGCCAGTATTCTATCTCTGCCTTTGCCACTTATGGTTCTGCTATGGGGAACCCTGTCAGTGCCAAGACCCACAAAAACATTTTGGGTTACTATAATTGCCTACACAGAGGTAAACTGATGTGCAAACTTTTTTTTTAATTCGCCAAAATATTGAATAAAAATTGACCTGTGTAATCGAATATGTCAGCATGAAATGATGATAATATGCATGTGAAATTTATTTTTGGATCTAATTCAACACCAGGCCATGGTAGTCATTAAATACCTGTTCCAATTCGACTTTTTTCCATGGAATGAGAAAAGTAAGCAGGTTAGTACGAAGCCATTCTGGCCACCTAAAATTCTCGGGATTGAAAAACAAGAGAAGTATGCCATGTACGATGTAACGCTGCTAATGGTCGTGTTTTTCCATCGGTGAGCACAATGATGATGTGTTTGAATGCGTGTGTGTAGGTGTGAATCACACAAACAGCAGCACACGCGTCAAATTGAACAATAAAATGTTTATTCCACATTTTGGCCACAATAAACACAAAATAAGCGTATACCTGGGTGTTTACTTTAGATTCATGTTGAAGTCTTTGGGTCTGTGGAAAAACAAAGGCTCGACGGTGGGGAGTGCTGAGACATTTCCTAAATCAAGTCATGACTCCACCAAGTCTACAGAGGATACCTCGCTGAAACGTGACGACACGATATCCTTAAAACAAGAAAAAGAAAGGATTGAGGGGGAAGAGGGAAATGATGAGTCTGATCAAATTGACAATTCCTCTCAAGAACATGAGGGTTTGTGTGCCCAGGTCTGGGAGCAGTGGCAAGTATACGAGAGCTTCCAATATGGTCCTCAATTTTTAAAATTATGGTATGACTCCTTCACAAGTATTATTGCTCTAAAGTGCTCTTTTTATTGCAACAAGTTTTTCAATCTCTTTTATATGAGCATCTTGGAATTAGTGCTTTTAAAGATCAATATTGAAAATGATGATGACTAAGAGGAAAATGATAGAGAGTTTGATAGGCAATTTCATTTGATTAGGAGGGAAATGAAATAAAAGTTCAATTTGTTCGGCTCTCCTTCTCCTTGAATAAAAAATGCATTATGTGTGCTAATTTGATACATTTTCAATTTGATACGTTCTTTCAATAATTTTGTTCCTTTTATTAAATTTTTCAGTGTTCTCAAGTACTTGTCATCCATCAAAGTATTCTTCAACCAAATTCTGAAGCTAGAGTACAAAGTGAAAGTTGACGTTTACTCGTACATGTTCATGTGCGACTTTTTCAACTTTCTTGTTGTCATCTTTGGATTTGCTTCTTTTGGGGTAATGAAAAACATTTCAAAGTTGTTCCATGCTTTCTTCAAAATGAACGCGAGTGCAGCATTCATTATTATTGCTTTTTTTTATCTGTAATGACGATCCTCCTCCATTTTCTAGTCTCAATCTGGAGATGTATCGTCATACTTGGAGGAGAACAAAGTGCCCGTGCCTTTCCTTGTTATGGTCATTTTGCAATTTGGCTTGATTGTCATAGACCGAGCTCTCTACCTTCGCAAGGACATTATGGGGAAATTTTTCTTTCAAATTGCTCTCGTTACACTTGTTCATATAGCCATGTTTTTTATACTGCCATCAGTCACAGAAAGGTTTGCTCAAAAACTAAGTGTATAATTGCTTACCCTCGTAATAATTTTCACACGTATTCTATATTTGGAACGTTATGCATTTCTCATTATCACATGAAGCAGTAATTAAATTTTTTTAACCCTTTGACAAACTTTGACGAACATAATATGGCTTCCAATTCATTACACTGCTTCCGCCAAATTACTACTTATTTTATGAAATTGTTCGATATCAAAGGAAAAAAAGGGGCTAGAATATATGAGAGAAACTTTGCTGCAGCATATTAATCTAAATATATGTATAACATGTTTTAAATGGTATCTACTTGCAGAGATTTCAACGCGAACACACCACCTCAAATGTGGTACATGGTAAAGTGTGTCTACTTGCTCTTCTCTGCTTACCAAATTCGCTCAGGCTACCCTACAAGGATTCTTGGAAACTTTCTCTGCAAAAAATACAACTACGTCAATATGTTTTTATTCAAAGGGTAAGTTTAATGATGCTAAACGATCGTGCAGGTACAAATGGGAACAAGCATAAAAGTAAAAAGAAAAATATAATGTGGTGCGGGAAAAAAGAGAACATAATAAAGGTAGAAATATAATAGCCAGTTAATGTTAAAAAAACTCTTTACAACTTGCAAAAAAATATATATGGCTTCCCTCACGTTTTGCAAGTGTGCGAATAAGCTATTCACCAGATTGGTTGATGACGAATGTCTTTATACTTTGTAATGTGATGATAAACGTGTAATAATTTTTGCTGCTTTCATTTAGCTTCATGGGAGTTCCGTTTCTCTTTGAGCTGAGAGCTCTTATGGATTGGATTTGGACTGATACTAGCATGACTCTATCGGACTGGTTAAAGTTGGAGGATATTTTTGCTCACATTTTTCAACTAAAGGTAAAGTATTAAAGTTTTAGTGTGCAAAATTTTATTCTAGAAGCATGCTTGTTTTCCTCCCCACATACACACGCTTACGTAAAGGCTTTATTATGAAAAATCATTTTCAAAGAGATGAAAAATTCTCATTTTACGTTCCACGCATCCTTCTCCGTTTCAACTTAAAAAAAGTAAATAAATGCATAAGAATCTACTTGGAAAACGTATAGCACACAGAATCTGTGTAGTACAGATTAACTTTTTAATCTGATGCATTACCAATTCATCCAGCTAACTTTATGGCTTTCGGAGTATTTATATGATGATGTGGAGCGAGTTGGTAAATAAGGTAGTACGTGTCTTTTTCTCTATTTCTGTGTAAAAATGACAGTGTCAAAGGCGTGCAGAGAAAGAATACCCTCAGGGGCGTGGGTTGCCGAAACAGAGAATGAACAAGTACACAATTGGAGGAAGCTCATTATTCTCCATCATTGCCATAATCTGGTTCCCACTTGTTTTATTTGCTTTGGGTAACACTGTCGGTCTACCCAACAAGCCTTTAGATGTGTCACTAGAGATTTCCATTGGAAGTTACCAGCCTATCTACACCATGTCTGCACAAAGGAATTCTTTAGTTCCGTAAGAACACATAATCCATTCATAAAGTCACATGCACACACAGTCTCTCTTGTCATTTTCTTGCAAGATTGCTTTCACCACCACTTCTACTACTACAACTGTCAACCACACAAGCATGATGCGCACGAGGAGGATAAATGCGGTGGTGGTGGTGACGACGACGAAGATGATAATGATGAGAATGACGCTTTTATTGTTATTGTTGCAGCTTCACTGTCGCGGATTGGACTCAGTTTAATTATGACTATCGCCGTGACAAGGCCGGTCAGAATTTCCTGAGTAATTACGAGTTTGAAGATGTTTACGTAGCCCGACTCAATGGTAACTCTTCATCAGTTTGGGGCATATCCCCACCAGCAAAAGATAAACTGATAGAAGAGCTTCAGTCCAGTGAGTAGTATTTCGTATATAGTATCACCAGAGTATACTACACATGATATGCTGATGATAGCTTTTCCAGGAAATGCTCATATTAAATATGCTCTTCATGTTGCATCTCTCGTAGAAAATCCGGTAACGGTTAGAATATCATGGACGATTACCAGAGAAAGCAATAATCCTCCTACAGTACAGCCAGTAGCAACAGGGAAAGGGGAAGATATTGAGCTGATGCCAGAGGATGAGAATCGCGAGTATCTCATGAATATGATAAATGGAACACAAACAAAGCCTGTAAAAATTAAGGCCATTTTTCCAAAGTTTCTCAAAGTGAAAAACAGCGGAAAAGCGGAAGTTGCCAATGATCTGAATCAAGGTGACTTTCAATACAAGTTTTCAGAGGTCACGGCATTCAGAAAAAAAGAAACATAATAATGCAGTTCTACTCGCTATTGTAACTCATTTTTATGCTTCAGGTTTACTGGATATGCATTGGAATTACAACCTAAGGAAAAAATATGGAAGACTGGAACCAGTGACGGTTCTCCGAAACTTGACTTTAACCCTGAAAACTCCATCACCTGGTCAAACCGCTAGTCAGGACTGGTGGATAGTAGAAGATGACTGTCAGGAGTTCAAGATAAGACAAGACAAAATTCAGGATCTGCCGAAAGGCGATGAATGCCAGCATTTGAATCTTTACTCATTCAATGAAAAGGCCTTTCCTCCCACGCTCAGTTTCATTTCTGGTGGAGGGTGAGTTGTTTATTTTTAGAGTAGCTTTACTTTCTTGGATTTCTGAATTTGTCTTTGTGTTTGATGTCATTGGATCACATTTCTCAGAGCT
>JAHZMZ010003129.1:0-17860 GCA_027743805.1 Lepidocyrtoides sp. E14 | reverse complement strand
GGTGGTGGATGTAGTTCGGGTGGTATGTACTTTGTCTGATAAATTTTATCGGATTTTAATGGTTAGGGAGTTTAATGGTTGTGGAATATTTGTAGGTGGCAAAGGAGGGGGCGGCGGAGGAAAAGGTGGATTTGATATAAAGAAGTTGTTCAAGAACCTGTTTAGCAGTAAAGGAAAGGGAGGTGGAGGAGGTGAAAAAATTGATTATGGCTTTCCTAAGTTTTTGCTGGCATTATTCATAAATCATACTTGTATAAATCGATCCAATTTCGTTGGTTCTATAGGGAAAGGTGGTGGAGGGTATGGTCGTGGTCCTTCCAGCTCTTACGGTCCACCTCAAAGCTCGTACGGCCCACCACAACAGAGCGGATATGGAGCACCTGCTGCTCCAGCACCAAGCTATGGATCACCTCCAAGTTCATCTTATGGGTCTCCTCCCAGTTCGTCTTATGGTTCGCCTCCCAGTTCGTCTTATGGGTCTCCTCCTCCCAGTTCTTCTTATGGGTCTCCTCCTCCCAGCTCGTCTTATGGGTCTCCTCCTCCCAGCTCGTCTTATGGGTCTCCTCCTCCCAGTTCGTCTTATGGGTCACCTCCTCCCAGTTCTTCTTACGGGTCGCCACCCAGCGCGTCTTATGGGTCTCCTCCAAGCTCCTCGTATGCGGCGCCACCTCCGTCAACAGGTAAAGCAGCGTTTTAATCTATTGTATTCGTCAAAATTTTCTGCGTATGACTGGCCATAGTACCGATGTATATTCTACTCAGTTAACCATTGATAAACCCATATCTGCGGCATTATTTCATGGTCCCGCAAGCATCAATTTACCAGAATTTCTCTGATTGGAAATCATTTTTCATTCATAGGATACGGAAGGAGATAAAAAAAGATGTTCAACTGGTAATTTCGTCGCTGGCTATTTTTTCATAATAAAGTAGCCAAGCCACGCTATTAAGATGTTTGTATGACCGAATAAAAATATTAGAGACTGTCAATCTTAAAAATTACGGAATGTATGAGTCGAGTGCAAAATAAGTAAGTATATATTTTGAGTTTTATGTCAGTTACCAAACAAGTTTTGATGTTCAGATCTACACAAGTATTTAATCAATTGCTTAATATTGTTCAACCCGCAGTTGCTTAAGTTTTTGTACACTTTTATGTATAGGTAGTTATATTTGTAAATCTACGTTTCTTCAACTGATTCACAAGCTATTAAAACCATACACTGTTTTATAAACATACGGCATTTAACTTTCTTTCATCATTGTATACACCTGCAACAACTGGAATACCACCATTACCACCTCATTGACATATGACAAGACAGATTCTACTAGGCGCCCCCACATTCTTTCAGAAACAGACACGTCATGACAACTTTTGAATAAAATTTTTCATACCTATATCAGACGGCATACTGCGCAGCCACCTCCTTCCTCATCACCTCGCCCCATGTTGCATGTATGTTCGATTTATTGAATAAACATACTTCTCATATACAAAAATCTTGTGATTTCCCTTGAAAACTTTCCCCGAAAACTCCGAATTGTTTTGTATGCAATACTGAATATACGAATTACAGAAAAGGTCCGTGGGAAGAGACTAGTATACGGAAAACTAAAGCGTAATAGTTTGCTTTTGTTTACACAAGCCATACAAAAAAGAGATTACGACGGATGCTCTCGTAGCAATTTAGAGAAGAAAAAATGTTCCAGATTCCTTGTCGATGTCAACCAATTCGTCCGCCTGTAAATATCATCATACAGCACCATATTTTTTCTATTTCTATTATTCAGCAGTGTCATTTGCACACATCATTTGTGATAATAGTATAGTAACAACGCGATCATTTTGAATAAAAGACACAGTGCTGTATGCCATGTGGGAAACTGGCGTACCCTGAAAAGGGTTCCGAGTCACTAAATGAACGTAACAAAAGACTGAGACCAATAACAGACATGCTTGAGACAGATCGGCGAATGAAACTAAGACAAAAACTTGAAAATCGTGCTGAGATTAAAAAAACCCAGGATATTGCAAAATTCCGGACGGCAACTCAAATGGAAGAGAGAAGCATGGATTTAGAGAGACGTAGTGACAGGTAAAAAAGGGTATTCAAAAGAACCCATATTATTATTATTATTATTACTACCTACTTGTATTTCAAAAGATTATTGCTTTCTGAAAATCGTACAGAAGTGAAAGATTTACTTGAGTTGTTGAGTTGAGCATACAGTGTAAAAAATACATGCTACTATTGCAACTACCAACTATATAGGGATTTTTCAACCGACAACAATACAGTCATTCATCTGCATGAAAAATTTTTTCATTGACAGTAGTACAGTAGCATCTTGCATTCTTTTAGGTAGTACTCACCTCTCCATTATTGTTCAAGTTTATTAGTCACCTATCTTTGTGCTTAAAATCTATTTTTATTGTTATTGCGACACATTGTTCACTGACTCTCTGAGCAGAGAAGCTCTTCAGATGAAACAAAGCCGTGTAAATTATTGGTGACTTCTGTATGTGTATGCAAATTCGTAGATCTATGTGTGAAACGATGTGCAAATAATTGCTAGCTAAATTGCAAATATTTGTTGAAAATTTTGAGTCCTTGTAAAAATCCCCAAGGCTTATATACAGTCCGCGCATACCTTATTAATGGGCTAGTTACTCTTGTCGTTTGAAATGCTAATGTGAGTATGCTGTGTGGTTTTAAATTGGCTTGTTCCATTATATGAGTTGCATAATTCTAGTATCGTTTTTTTCTAAGCGCACGTTACGTTAGCTCAAAAATTAGGAGAATGGCACGAGTAAATATTTTTGTTTTTGAAAAGTACATAACACAAAAGGTCGATATGTTTGCCACTTTAGATCACCTTTATTTGTTGCGGTGAATAGTATTTCATTGTTACATACCTTGCACATGCAAGTACATATAATGTGTGCTTGTAACCTATTTGTTTTAAAGATTATTTTGTCGTTTACACATTTCTTTAGGTCATCAATCAATGTGTTGCTAAATTTTTAATTAAAACGTCAGCTCCTCTACAAATAATAACGCGGAAGAACTGTGAAACAAGACTTAACAGCAAGGATGAAGTTGTTGGTTTGTGTTTTTTTATAGTAAATCACTTACTGATGATGATGATAAGCATCTTCATCATGAGACATTTTGGTATTGAGTACTCCATTGTGAAATTAATTACACTAGAGAAGTCTCATTGCGCTTATACAGAATATTTTTCCGTCACTGGTGGCTGACGCAAAGCTTGATGTTTCGTCCATTCACCTATAAAATATCATCCTGTCATTTATAAAAACATCATTCTGAATGAGTGCAGGGTCAAGCATTTTTACAACCGCATGTAAAAAAATAGACTGTTCATTCATAAAAGCTTCTGGCTTACCCATACATTCAAGCGATTTTTCCCAAGGGTTAGCTTTTTAAAAAAATAACTGTCAGCTAATGACAAGTTACGTTTCATTTGATAACATTGATGATACAATGGATTTCATGTTATGAAATCTCTGCATCAAAATATCAGCCTTTTCAGCAAAATGACATAAAGAATGCAGAGCCCAGTTATCATGGGTTTATTTTAGGTTCTCCCTCATTATAAGGTACATCACAACCACGCTAATAATAAGTGTTATGTGAGCCTACTTTTATATAAAATCACAGGCTGAGGCGAATAATGGACGATGAATCATTTGGCTACACGCAACAAATACTCGATGAATTTGAACAACAAAAGGATGCAAAAATTGAGTCCATGAGACAACGTGTGGCCGCGTTGAGACTGAAACGGGAGGAGGAGGATAGGAATATTGTTAATGCAAAGCTGGAACAATCGTTTCAGTAAGTTTATCATAAAAAATGCTTGTATTTAGGTTAATGAGTTATGCATGACCTACCTACACAATAGTCAGAATTTTATGAAAAAATGCACTACTTCTTCAACTGCTTTGATTTAAGCATGAAATCACTCAGTAAAAATTATTGTAATAGTTCTCCACATAATTAAAAATATTCTGAGCTATTTTTCATTACAATGTGATAGGAATTCGTCTGAGCAGCTGCGAACGTTAAGAGTTCAAAAAATGGCGAAAGAAATAACAAGGGACTGGGATGAGCAAATTAAAATGAAGTACCGCTTGGAATGCGAGCAGGAAGAAAATGATCGCTTATATGATTACTTATGGTTAAAGGATGCTGAAAACAAGGTGACCCGATGGGAATCATATTTACACATACGTTAGCATGTAAAAACATCATTACAATACACCATTTCAAAATTTCGAGCAATCAAGCCGAAGCGCTTTGATTAATGATGCTACATAAAATTTCGTGCGATTAATTGTCAGGAGGTCGTATGTTTATAGTTCATTTACTGAACTTTTGTAGCTAGTAAATTTATTTTTACAAAAATATAATATTCTTTATAAAACCGTTTTTCAGTTCAAACGGGAACAAGCTTATCAATGCGTCAGAACAGAGGCCGTACGCCGAGGTTTGCAGGAGCTGGACAAACAATTGGCTTACAAGAAGGAGCAACAGGGAGTTCATGCGCTGATCCAAGCCAGAGAAATCGCTGAAAATTTGAAGATTCAACAGGAAATAGAAGATGAACGGCGACGCGGTAAGTTAATGCATTATCCACTCATAACCCAAGTCGTAGTGTCCTATACGCTGTGGCACAGCGTATAGGACAGCAGCGTATAGGNCACAGCGTATAGGACAGCAGCGTATAGGTATAGGACAGCGTATAGGACAGCAGCGTATAGGTATAGGACAGCGTATAGGACAGCAGCGTATAGGTATAGGACAGCGTATAGGACAGCAGCGTATAGGTATAGGACAGCGTATAGGACAGCAGCGTATAGGTCTAGGACAGCGTATAGGACAGCAGCGTATAGGTATAGGACAGCGGCTGTGCATATCGTGCACCATCATGAAAACACCATTACCCTACAGAAATGTTCATAATCTATTCTATAGCAAATGCTACCAAATATATTTTAAAAAATTATAAAGCGTCGTAATGCTACAAATTGTTGCAGTTAAAATAAATTTACGTGATCAGAGTGTCAGCCGTTGTTGCTGTTGATATACAGTAATACCATTTTCCAAAATGTGAAACAATCAATATTAAACTCAGAAATAATACCCAATGAAATTTTCCTTACAGTGGAGGAAGATAAACGTACTCGTTACTTGAGAGCTGTAGAGCACACAAAGGATATGTTGGCAACAAGGGAGTATTACAAAAATAGAAGGATCAAGCGGGAGGAGATTGTGGCGCTGGAATTCCTAAAGAAAGCGGTTCGAGAGCTCTATATTGAACAGGAGGACCGTAATAAAGCCAAGGTACATACATACTACAACTACAACACGCTGCTCCTTTTTTTCCGGTCTACGAAAGAAAATTGTTCTATTTTTTGTTTCTTCAAATGTCAGTAAGAAAATTTACCGTGTGTGTAGCCTGGAAAAAAAAGTTGCAATGTATATTTCCCAAGAGGAAAAGATATTAATATATAGATAGATATATGTACGTACTACTTTTGGCATTTCTCAAAGGGATTACAATTCTATTTATTGAACAGAGAGAACTAATGCGATCAATCGAAATTTATCGCGAATACCTCCGGAACCGGGACTGCTTAGCCAACACAAGAGAACTTGAGCTTCAAAAGATCATTGACAATGTTATTGAGGAACAGTACCAAAAAGTGAATGAAACAAGACGCCGTGAACAAGCTCAAAGGAGACAGCTCTTCTGCGTAAGTACACCATTCGTTTCGTGCGATCATTTCTCTTCTTCTTCTTCATTTTGTAGGTTATGCTCACACAAGTTGAGTAAATATTGCCAAAAGTACTTACCTATATGTCAGTATACCTATATCAGTTTTCTTAAACACTACCCACAAAGGAATAGGATAGGATGCTACTAGTATCATGTATTTGTACTCATTCGTCATAACATGACATTTCAAATTTTCGAAAACCAAATATCATCCCTTGTCATTATAAATATTTATGTACTACATGCCTAACTACCTATCTATTTATTATGTACCTACTTGCACCATTTGCGCAGTCCATTGTATAACTGTATTATTATTAGATGTTATTTCATTCTTGTTAGTGCATTGAATCATGAAATAACAGTAAATACTCGATATAAATTTATAACATAACTACAAATTCATCAAAGACAGGGCAAAATGAAACAGTGAAGCTTAAAGGGAGTCTTTCATTGTTCAAAAGCTTTCGTCCACGTTTTTTTTCTCTTTTGGTTCACTACCACCACCACACTACTGCCAGGTCATTCTCTTACAGAGAAGAGAATGTTGTCAAAATAAAACGTAGGAGAGAGATATGTAGACGGATGGTTACATCCAGTAAGCATCTTTCTCATTTCCTGGTTGCGTGAAAAAAAAACTAAACTAAGGCAGTAGTACCATAAGAAAGGAGGAGATAAAGTACACTAGTGCCAACACTTTTTTTCATCCTGTTTTGATGGAGAAATGTATCAAAGCAGAAGAAAAAGGGATGATGATGATGACGATCGTACTTCATCGTTCTTTTGATATTTATGTCAGTTCTGTCTGACCAATGTCTATATTCCTTTTCTTAGTCATTCAAGCAGACAAATCTAGGAAATTCTATCAGCATTTTTCATTGTATGGCACTTGAAGCGAAAAATCTACCAAATGTGAGGTAGCAATGCTGAAAGGAAATAAAACGCTTACATATTGATACATGTATAATGTGTAGGCATGTGGTAGTAGGATAGTATGGAGAAGAGATATGTTTAAACTGTGTGATCTTATAGTTGAAAAAGAAGGAAGTAAGAAGAGGAAAAGAGGATGAAAAGTTAAAGTGAAAATAATAATATGAGTTCTAAGGCCGCTTCATTGCTGTTGATTTTTTCAGCCTTTGCTTTTACAGTTTTTTTTTCTTCAGTTCTGTGGGGAAATACGATAACGCTTTTGCTGATACAAGTAATGATTGTTTCTTTCCTTTTTACTACAATTTCTCAGAACGTTATGGCAGGAAGAGCTAAACAAGTGGAGGATTTGAAAGCTAAACGAGAGGAAGATGAGGCACAATACAAATTGGAAGTTGCTAAACTGCAAGAAGACTGGAAATTATATCTCCGTGAGATGGAAGCTGAAAAGGCTGAGAAAGCTGAGAAACAACGCGATTACAGGCGTGCACTGGACTGTCAAGTGCAATATAACAACATTCGTCAGGTAGGTAATTCAAGGAGAAATGTATAGATTTACACAGGGAAATTGATGAGAGAATGGATGTAATATGCATGCATGATCTCAAAGTATGTGATCGTTTAAGTCAACGAGCAGGGTAGGATTTTTTGGGTCATCAATCCGGAGGAGAAGGGAATAGTATTGTGAAAATAATTAGTTTGCACATGAATTGAATGTGTGCTTTTGTGAAGGCTTGGAATGTAAAAGTATATCTCAGAATGTTTCATCGTGCCTATGCGTGATTTTTTGTACAGAACAAATCATAATTCTTTCATCAGTCAACATTTTAGATGTCTATTTGATTAAATTTTTTTTCGAAGTAAACTGATTTTTACCTGGAATATTTAAATCAACACGTGTCTAAAGAATGTGTATTTTTCTTTTTAGGAACGGGAGCTAGCCGAATTCAAGCGGGAAGAAGAATTAGGCGAAATGCAAGAAGCTTTCTTTCAGGAAAAGTTACGCAGTACAATATACGAGGCGAAGGATGTACAAACTAACCCGTTCAGGGATCCCTTGGCTGGGAAAAACATTAAGCAGTGTCTCCGACCTGTTTAACCATTTTGTTTACAGGATATTATGACTGCACTCTAGATTATAGGATTAAAACATGATCATTAGTCATAGTCACTTATTACTGATGCACACAATAATTCAGATTTTAAAAATCCTTGAACGAAACTAGTTATTCCATTGTACAAAACGTGAAAATAAAGAAAATGAATTTTATTTCTCCACAAAGGTTACCATTATTACTATATCATTGTGGCAGCCTGTCTGTGACATTTTATTTCATGCACAGAGAAGGTGCACATTTTTGCAATTTTTCGATTCTGGTTGAAGAAATGAGTCAGCAGTCAACACCACACAGCTTAGAACGTTGAAAGAAGCAAATATGGGAACAAAGTGTGTGAGCTACCATCTGCTAACACATACTTAAACTTTCTGTTGAGAAAGGTTCCCTTCCCAGTTGGTTCTTTACCCATACAGTAGATAGCACAAAAAGTCGTTACTAGATTTCCAACACTTCATGTTGGTTTCCAAACAATAATCCAGGTTTCGCTGGATAAAACGTGCAATTCAAATAGCAACTCGCAAAGCATAAAACGGTATTTGGTCTGGTTCTGGTATTCACTTCAACACAGCAAAGCGAAGTACGTTAATATTTTAAAGAGGCATGCTAATTCAAGTATTGCTAACGATGGTTAATTGAATGAAGAATTGCTGATTATAATCGAATTTAACTTGTCTTTCCCAATTCCAATTTGTTCCAATAGTGGTTTCGTGCTTTAACTGCTCAAAGAAAAATTGTAGATATTCTTATCTCACCCGTTCTTTTTGTGCTACCACCTATAAATCACAGGTCAACCAGGTAGTAGTGTGCTACTGTGTAATTCCAATGTAAGGATCAGATTTTCATTTTGTTCTACCTCTACTACCTCTTTTCATATGGTGCATATAAATTACAATAAATAAATAATATGTTTCAGCTATATATTCTCGATAATTACCTACTATGAAAGTACACTCCTTTATAAGGAATGCATGTGAAAGTGCAAAAGGAAGCGAAACAAGGACATAATGCCAAACGGCCAAACTCTTTGATTAATAGCAGTGTAATCAGCTTTTCACTCTTATTTGTATTGCTTCATTATAAGCTCAAATGTTCTTTAGAAACAGGCTAAAACATACTACTACGTATATGTAGGTACCTACCTATATACCCAATACACATTATTATCTGCAAAGATTGGGGATATACAAGAAATTGAGTATAAATATCTTACAATCTCCAAATCACCACTGGAAATAGGACCACTGTGCATTTCCCGACGACGACGACGACGACACTATTGGTGGTGGCAATACTTCATGAGACAACCGACATGAATTTGGCAACCTTTCCGTTTTCCTTGGCTGCCTTCTTGATAGAAGTATTGTGGTGGCGTTATCCAAGAAATCTTTCACTGATTCTGAAGTCTAACGGTAAGGAAAGGTGATATTTTCATCACTTCAACATGATTGCTCAGACTTTTCTTGGACACTCGCCCAATGTGATCGAGAACAGAAATCTATTCAAAGACGACAACGGACCATTCTTCTGCTCCTCATTTCACTTCACACACACACACACAAAATATACGCATTACGTAGTTAAAGATTTGCCATTTACCTTCTTCCACTTTTCAACACCAGAAATCCAATTCTTACCATTCTTCTTCCTCATTCGATTGTATTGTGTGCCTATGTGTGTGTGTGTGTGAAATTGTAAAGTAATCTCTTCGAATCATAAAGCTATCTCGTCGACAAAAGACATAGTTCTAGTTTTCTAAAAGAACCAATGAATTATCAGTAATCGCACATTTATTGCCAATTTAAAGTTTAAATAAATGTCCTATTAGGGTATTGGGGCAAATAAAAACATCTTGCTTTCCTATTTGGCATAAGTACTGCTTACTTTTAAATACTGTCTAACGAAGACCAGAATTTTGGAAGATTTGCAGTTTTCTATGAAATATTAAGTTATAAAAGTACAAGTCTAGAGAAATGATTACGATTGCACACACAATTATCCGTGCAAGCACAAAAAGGTGTATATAATGACTTCAAGCATGTAATCTAAATCAGTTATTAACTGAATATTATAGCCGATGGTGACGACAAAAGGACAATCCACTTTTTGTTATCCCGCGGGAGTATTGACCACTTTTCTGACCTGATAAGACAAATGGAGTATTATCAGGAAACGTCCACATTAATAAAAGCAGAGAAACGTGACAAATCTCTAAGGGCATTTCCCAAACTGACAAGGGCTTTCAAACACGATGCAGTTAAGCTTGCCCCTTCCTCATACCACCATAAAAGAAAACCCAGCACAATACTTCAAGCTTCAGAGATAAAATATGGTGTTCTACTTTTCTCTGGGAGTGGAAAATAAAACAAGTTGAATGCATAGGCCATCTTTTGAAAGTTGAATTGGTCTGAGGTATGTTGTTGCGTACATAAATACATTAAAGAATAGGAAATTGTTGATGTATATTTTCTCAAAATATATAGTAATTGTGAGCATGCATGTGACGGAAAGACAGGAGGGATAGTAATGCAATGTGTTTGTCCGTCCAAAGGGGCTTGTCTCACTTGTCTTTGATTTTTTGTGCAAAAAAAAGAATGAGAAAAAATGGTTTAATAGACGCAAAAAGAAAAAGGGAGAGGTTTTTAGCAAAAAAAGAGAGAAAAGCACACAAAAAAATCTTATCACTTCTTTTTTTCAAGATACGATGTATTCTTGAGAGGTCTTGCAAGTCCTCTTTGGTTCGATGACTTGACATGACAGGTTGGCTGACACAAGTGAAGATAATATGGAGAATTGGGCTGGACACCGAAAATGGTTTGTCTATTCTTCTAGTGAGTTGAAGAAGGTGTTTCTCTTAAGAGAGTTGAGATTAGTTCCACTATGATTCCAGTTGGTTGGGTGGTGTTACTGCTTTCAGTGAAGAAATGACAGGCCAGTCTGCCTGCAAAGAAACATAAAACATATTATTTGGCTTGAAAGAAAGAGCACTACCCACCGTCATCATCATTATCATCAGCATCAAGGACCCCCGAAACAGCAGTTTTAGCAAATGGCGTGGGCAAACTCATTTTTCCAGTTTGCTTACACTATTATGCTACTCCTACGCAAAGTCTTTTCTCCGTTCTCTTATAACTAGTATGATATAAGCTCTGGAATTATTGGTTACGAGAGAAAGAAAGTGTGTATATTTTATTGTAACTCTGACAAGGTACATATTTCTGTATGCTATTTCTCACGACGTAAATACATACATAATTACTACATTTATCAGAAAGAAGCATAAAGTTCTTAATTTGACTTGGGTAAATGTAACAGCAGGGCAGGACCATGCAGAAAGTAGGAAAATGACTTATGGTCATTATTTTCCTCCTGTCAAGAGTACAAATTCTTTCATTGTTCAATTTGTCTTATACTGACATATATAAGCACGTGTGTATTTTCTTTTTACGATGCTGTTGTTGCAGCTTGTAAGAGTATGTGCAGGTGTCATTTGAACACAGAAGCTGCAGTCAGTTTTTGATGGGTCGATGGGGAATAGCAACTCATTTTCATGCTGCGTTGCATCAAATCAAATGCTTGTATTTTAAGTTCAGTTCCTGTTCTCCAGGAAGTTATTAATACAAATTATTGGAATTATGGTGATGGCCTTTTAGCATCAAAATACGCTAGAGGTAAATAACTGCCATCACTTTTGCAGCAATAAGTCAATATGTGTGATGTGTGTAGGCAGTGGTAGGAGATGCAGATGCAGCAACCCAGTATTAGGCTTCAATTCAGGGAGCTGAGTCACCCAATGTTTTTAAAGTGGGTGGCTGAAAATGAAAACTGTGGAACTGTCAATGATCTGCACGCAGGTGTGCATTGATTTTGCATAAATATCAACACAAAAATAAAAACGCAACCGCCACTGTACTTTTATGAGATTAAATGGCGTCATGAAATTGTCTGATTCTGATCTTTTTTGTATAATTATCCTACCTGTCACTTGTGTGATGACGATAACTCTCGCACGACAGTATTTAATTGACATGAGCATTTGAAATGCAGCACAGCGGTAAACTGTTGAGCGTTAGTTGATGAAACAAAAAATTGTGGGGGCGTAAGGGAGAAAAGGTTATTAATAATTTATGGTGCAACCGGTAACTAAAACTAGTCAACATCATGCCAATTTTTCATATATCATCAAACTTATGATTTACATGAAATTTTAAAAAACGTATTTGTTTTTTATTTTGTCATAATATATTTTATTCTGCCGATTTCAGTAAGCCAGAAAGTGTAATCCAGTCAGAGGAGTCAGTGTAACACGCAACAGGAAAATGGGATGGTGATGTCATTGAAATCAATGCTATTATCATACCATATAATTACTTTGATTATTACTAAGCTATACGTTTTAAGGGAAAGTGTGGCATGCTTAATTAGGCAAAAATGTGTCATCACATTCCACATACCTAGTTACTCGCAAAATAATAATTTTTATCGTCACTATCAAAATGCTAACAGTTAATTTTGATAGGGCGCAGGTATACTGTTATAAATAGAGTACCTACGTATGAAATTAACTAGCTAAAAACCGTCTGAACTGGTATACTAGTACAGGAATGGTTCGATGGCACCTTGTCGATAAAAATGAAACACTCTCTTTACGAGGTTTCCCTATGGATAAATATGCGCCAGTAAATGTCGCGTTTTCCTCAACTCTTCCACGTTGTCCACTTCAATCGGTTAACAGTATACAGCATAAGGTGAGGTTGATGAAATCAAAATATTTAACTTCATTTGCCCGGAAACGAATCAGGTAATAATAGGTTATGATAAATGCTATGATGATAGGGTTGATGTGTGGTAGTGGAGATGCATTATTGTGAAGTAAGAGCGTATGATGACGTAAACTGCTCATATTTTTTACAACAACTAAATAGTAGAGGTAGAATCAAATAAGTTATGTTTGTTTACTCGTAAATTCAGAATTCTATCAGTGACTCTAGTTGTCGGAAATCAAACGAGTGGAAGGACAATTTATTAAGAAATTTTCAAGATGAATTTAGGTGTGAAACTGCTAATAGCGGGAGCTGTGGCTGGGATTCTCACAACCATGATAGCTTTATCAGAAGCTGATGTACCAGACGTACGTACGGTTATTTTTGAATAACATCTGCTGTCAAAAATACATAGTTATTGTGCATTGAGTTTCATTTGGTTTTTCTTAGGATTTGCCATTGGACTTATTGGACTGCAAAAAGGTTATGGCGAGGATTGCAAAAAGGACTCTAAAAGCATTTGGACAATGCTCAAAAGAATTGAGAACGAATGTTACAGGCGACAAGGATATGTTTGAAAAGAAATTGGGTGTAAGTAAATGCCGATGCAATAATTTTTTAAATTTGAGACCTATAATGAGATGGGAGATGAGAGTAAACCATTGCGGTGGGATTAATGCAAGTTTAAAATTCTTGTAGTGTGCAATTAAATGCACTCTTCACCGAATGGATATCGTAAGTTGATTATTTTGTTTTCTTTTCGGCAATCTTACATCTTGCTTATTAAGTAAAGTCGTTAAATTGTTTAGCTGGATGATGAGGGAAAAGTGACAAGAGAAAAGGTGCAAAAGTTTATGGATGAAATGGTACCTCAAGATGCTCACGAATTTGCCCATGCTCTAACCGCAGATTGTAATGAATCTACCGGTGAGTATCATATAAAAATTTGGTGACAAGTTTCTCCAAGCAGAACTTGAATTGACTTATATTGAAAACTCATGCTGTGGCATAGGTGCTACATTGGATCCAAGTCAAGAATTTTGTGAGTCATACAGTAAGTATGCAGATTGTATGCAAAGTACTCTTGCTGATTTTGCGGATAAAACGGTAATTATTTTTCTTTTTTAAAATCAGGTTATACGTGTACTAAGCTATTTACTTACTAATAGGTTCATTGCGTTCGAATTTTATTTACAGAGTTGCCACCCGGGTGGACACCATTAGGGAAGAAGGTAGCAAGTTTCAATGTGATAGGTAGCTTTCTTATTGTGTAAAACTTATTATCTTGAAAATATGAATAAACTATTTGTGCGTGCTAACCAAAATGCAATATCGTGTCCCTAGATTCACAACCAGACACTTGAAATCGTGTCCGACACACACAGACAAATGATTTTGTGGAAAAACACACACCCAGGCAAGTGATGTTTGGGGAGAATTGAGATCGTATACAGAATGCATGTAATCTCAGTTTCCCACAACAATCACTTGTCTGGGTATGTGTTTTTCCTCAAAATCATTTGTCTGGGTGTCGGACACAATTTCAAGTGTCTGCGTCTGGTTGTGAATCTAGGGACACGATATGGAGTATGGTTCATGGTTTTAGTCACATCTGTCGTATCGGTTCTGTATAATTGACAAATTGACAAACTTACAGTGTTAAGACGTCAGAATATTACGATAATAAATGAGCAAAGGCACAAATTAGTCAAGTCTATTTCAAGTTGAAATTTTCAACGCAAAATGACAAGATTAGATAGTCTCAAATTTTAAATTAAGTAGGCTAATATTGTAAACAGGATCATGGTTGCTTACTGTCTTAACTTTGCTTTAATTATGACATATTTTCAGTATGCTTAAGCAGATAATCATGTTACATCTCAAAAAGCTTGTTATTTTCAAACCGAAAATGTCTCAGGTTTCTCTTTTGCTATTGTTAAAAATTATAACAGTTTGAGATGATGAGGTTTGCTAATTGAATATTCGAGAAGAAAAACTGTCTATCATCATGCATACAATATATATATAGGTATGTGTACACACACATTGTGTCTTTTGTAGCAAAAGATTTTATTTAGCAATGTAACTTTTTCAAATTAAATTATCCCGTAATTTGATCACACCGAGTTATCTTACGATTAGCCAACAAAAAAACGTGAAAAGTATCATATTTACTACCAGTATCCTATATCACATCATTGTCCATATAAAAGTAAGCCTTTTCTTTCTATACTCCATTTCTAAAATCCAAGTTTAGTGTATACACCATACTTCATAGTTGTAATACCACTAGTTCCCACAAAAAAATGGTGAATGTCTGCCAGAGCGATAATGATAATGATCCTTTCATGAATGAGCATTACAATGCAGTTATTTGCTCAACTGAAAGTGGGACAATTTTACTACGTTTTCACTACAAGTCGAAGCCTTAAGACGACGCAATGGTTGGTGGTGGTAGTGGTGTGTATAAATTACATGAAAAAGGAGTAGGACGTGTCCATTCATAATTTTAATTTTTGGCATTTTCACATAGTCTCACACGACACGTATGCTAGATATCCTCTTTCTCCTTTCTTCTTCATGTGATCCGTCGTTCGTAAAGTTTTGTTCTTCATGTATTTTATAATATACAAACACTATCAATTGCAGCAAGCTATACTTTTCTGTACTTATCCTCATATTATTCGTCCATTTCTTACCCCCTATAGGCGGACCTGGTTTCTGGTAAAAGGAAAGAACAAGTTTTTTGGAAGAGGAACAAAGTTATTATTGTAGTCTTCCTTTGGTGGAATCAATAAATTATATGATATCTGATTCCACGCTTTTCTTTGGTTGGTGGTGGTGGTGTGAGGAACATCATCATCATCATCATCGCCATGAAACATATTATTATAGAGTAGCCTGTTATTTGGATTTCGCCGCAATTTGTAAATGTAATGTAATACCAGCTCTGGTTGTTTGGCGGTGGTGGTGGCAGAAGATGATGACGGTACACACGGAATAGTTACAACTTTCTTTCTTTCCCCGTTTTGCCGTACCATAACCTTCTTTTACAAAGACTGCGCGAAAAAAAAAAAACTGTGATGATGAGTGTGTATTTGATGATGTCTTTTATTGTTGATGGTTTTCAAAGCTATATAACATATAATCTAAGAAAGAGTAAAGTGGAATTGTTTTCTGTATGTTGTTAGAGGAGTTAAGTAAGTAACTAAAACGAACAAGAAAAATATATGATTCTGAATCTTCTCGCTGTCTCTTTCTCTCTCTCTCTCTCTTTCTGTCTCACTGTTAGTTTTACTGTTGAAAGGAAATTCTATGAAGTGCGAGTTATGATGGTGATAACTTTCTCGCCGCCTTTGCGTTTGCCAAGAAATAAGAACTTGTGCTACTGATGCTGCTGCTGCTGTCGCTTTTCTTTTATTTTCTACTTCTCTCCTTATTTCCACCTTGTGAAATATTATGCCACTTTATACGAGGTAGTTAGTTTTCTTCATATTATTTAGTACCTACACACTCTCTCACTCACTCATTCTCTTTTTTTTTCTCCCCTTCCTGCTGCTGTACCACCAGTAATAATAATATCAAAATTGTTTGTATTACTTATGTATGTAGATAATCACCACAAAGACTCACAAACCTCGTTATACATCTCCCGAAAAAAAAACATGAATAAAAATTTGTGAAAAATTTGCTTAAAAAACTCTGCGCAATAAAGCTGTAAACAAGTATAGTAAAAAATATAAAATGTCTTGGATTCGTTTTGCTGGAAGGCAAGCATATTTTCTTCATCATGATTTAAAGCCTTATCAAAATTCAAGGTACCGTGAAAGAAAGAAAAACTTATGATGAAACAAATTGGATAACAAAAAAGAAACATTGCCTTTCAGTTTTTTTTTCCAGTTTTTTTACTTGTTGTTACTTCATTTTCTATGTATATTCAAGAATACTCACAAGCAAACGATGAGTAAAAAGTATTTTTTGTGCTCTGCTCTGTGTGTTATGTGGAGAGAGAGAGAGGACAAAAAAGACGGGAAAAGGTAAAGAAAAAAAGCAGAGTGAGCGACTTGAATTATGAATCTAATCCAATCAGTCCTTTTTTCTTTGTGTCCCATCTCATCATCATCATCCAATAAGTTTGTAGGTAAACCTTTCCAAGAACACTTCCTTTTGTTCTTTTAAAAACTGCGAACAACCAGATTATATATACCGCAAATATATTAAACCTTAGAAGCACAGCGCGTAGGTTTTTTTTTTCAAAAAAACTTTTCTTTCTGTTCTTTTATAATTTTAGCATGTAGTCAAGTGGTAGAGAGTAGGAAGAGAAAGAAATAATGATAGGAATTGGAACTTGTAGTACTTGATGTATAGTTATGTGTACTTTGCTGTTGAGTTATACATGTGGATAGGTATGTATTATACTTTGTTCCTTTTGGTAAATAAACGTTTATATCGGCATATATTATTGTAAAAAAATCTGTGTTTGTTTTACAGGGACGTCAAATGAGTATAGAGGAAGGATGAGTAGGAGGTGGAGGATGGTTAGAAATTGAATTTCCTTTGTTTCAATGTGGGGTTATTGTTGCTGGCTTTTTTTGTTTATTATTAAGTACTCTTTTGGGCACGACTCAAAATTTTTGAAGTAAAATTGATAGTGATATGTATTTGGTGACCTGGTTGCCTCGTCTCTCTTGTCTTGTCATCATCGTCATCATGTTGTTGTTGCAATAAAATTCTTTTGAATAAAAGTTGGTTGAGTTGATAGACAAAATAAGCCATGTCAACATGAAGTAACTATATGTAGTGATAGTTTTCCTTCAGGTACTACTATTTCATTTAAAATATAAAAAAAAACTTTTGAATGACTTTATTTTAGATGTAGAGTTTTCTTTCGTTTGCGTTTGTTTTTTCTTCACTTTGTAACTGATTTATGTATTCATATTTGCAGAACTCATTTAACTTTTTACTCAGTCAGGAGACCTACTTTCCATTCTACATCACAACTTTTCTATATTTTTGGTATAGTATTTTGGGTAGTTAAACGTGATCTGCCACTATGCACACTATGCATATACATACTTGGAAATGCAGGAGAACGTTCTTCTTTAAAGTGTACCTGATATGTACATTTCCGTAACTAACCAGCTAGCTGTGTAATGCATTGAGCCTACGACCGAACGAAGCAGTATGAAACGTAATGTTAATGTGTCGGTTCGATAACTAAAAACGGACTGCACCATTAAAAAGACC
>JAHZMZ010003128.1:0-13566 GCA_027743805.1 Lepidocyrtoides sp. E14 | reverse complement strand
AGAGCAATGGATGGTTGTAGAGATGACCCACTTTCGTTTGACGGATGCCCGAGGCAGACATAGAGAAATACGTTCGTGTGTATTTGATATGCGTGGTGGTGGTGGTAAAAGTATGTATTACGCCAAAATTCTTTTCAAGTGATTTTTTTCTCATTCTTTGCAATTCACGATTCAGCAACACCGTCACATTCTTCTTCTTTTTTCTTAGCAAAACTGGTCATCATATGGGTTATAATACATACATGTGTACATCTATGAACTGTCGCTGTTGATGGTGATGATGAGGATATCGTCGTCGCAAGAGTAACGTCATTGTATTATTTAAGAAAGTCGATTGTTACGTACCTGTGGTTGAGCTTGAAGTTGCTGAGCTTGGGGGGCAGCCATGGCAGCCATACCCATACAAATGGTCAACAGGGTCAACTTTTGCAGATGCATTGCTTACACCAAAATCTACAGAAATCAGAAAGAAAAGAAACAGGAATGAAAAAAAAAACATATAAATGGGTAGGAAAAGCAATGGTAGTAGTGAATTTGCAGTTGTTGTTGTACCAACTACGACGCAATGAGTTTTTACGATACACATGTCTTATTTTCTGATGTGACCCTTGTGTCTACGAGACTTTGTATGAGTGTGACTGATGATGATAATATTTACTTGTATATGGAGCTCTATGATGTGGATCGCCAACGCAGCGGACCATCGTTTAGAGTGCAAAGAAAGAACAATCATCGTTTTTTATGAAAATCCAACAATACCAGAAAATTCATGAGTCCAACTTAGGCGGCGACATTGTCACCATTTTCGTAAATCTTTTTTTGTGTAATTTATTGTAACATAATTATTGCAGCTTTTGTAATCTTTTCACTACAAAATTATCATGCTCGTTGACGTCGATTTTATCGTAAGTGTGTGAAAATACCTTTGCATGTATACTCACTGTTGCATATATACAGTACGTGGTGGTAAAATACAGCAAATGTAATTGTCGTCCGGCGTAGGAAATAAATAGTTTCATGTCGCATTTTAAATGCGGTTAAACGTTAAAAAAATCCCACAAATCTTCGTGCATATCTTCAAATTTTAAAGTATGCATATCTGTCACATTAAACTAAATCAACCAATGAGACAATTTTAACGTTGTCCGAAAAATGTACTGTTTTGTTATCTCAAAGAAAAGTGTGATGATGTAGGTACCGTCGCAGCACCTGTGCAGGCACAGACTAAATATTTACACACACCTATCAACATTCAGAGATGATTCATTTGATATGAGCACGTTGAGGTTCAATGACTGTTTTTGTCTAAACGACTTTCATTACTCATTCATTATTTCAAGCGAACGTACAAATATGTTCCCATTCCATTTTATGACTAATTAAGATGATTAGTATCTCATTCATTCGGTGAATTCAAAAATGAGCGTTGAAGATGAACTAGTTAAGTCCATCTTTCCCTTATCCCATTTTCAACAATTATTATTTTTTGTTAAAATTTTTAAGCGCGGTAATTATAAGTTTTATGATGTAGTGCCAACAAGTTTTCTTAGGTGCATACAACCTAGGTAACTCAGGTATATGATTTATCATTAATGCTAACTATTAAGTTTGCCAATGATTTAAGCAATGATATGAAAAACCGCACTCTCATTTTCATTGTTAAGTGCATCCGTGTTAATTTTCCTTCATTTTTTATTTATTTTTTTTTATTTACACGTAGAAAGCAATATTTATTTTTTTGTATTTTTCTATCTTTCTTTCAATCTAATTTTTATCACCCAATCAAGATACCTACAGAATTTAATATGAGGCTCTGATGCGGAAATGTTCTTTGGTTTAAAAGAAACATGTATTTAGATCTATTTGTGTCAACAATTTATTTTCATTGAACAGCAAAAATATGTATAAAGTTTGCATTTTGTGAATGAAATGTATAGTTGACAAAGTTTACTATGAATATGTGAATTTTTGGACGAAAGAAACGGGAAAATGATAAAAGGTTGCGTTTAACCTACATTTTCGTTGTGATGATATTTTACCGTATCTAGTCATTTTTACGACTTTAATTACCACGTATCTTTTGTATTTACATGAGTTAGCATTGTCTGTCTTTTTTAACGAATCATTCCGTTTGGGCCGACTAAAGACTTGAGTTAACCTTCAGTTCAACATAAAATGTAATTTTCAAAAATATCTTGACAAAAGAGTTTAGCCAAATGGTGAATCCAGTTTCGGTTTAGAATAATTACGGAAAAATATATACACCGCACCTTTAAGGGACAAAGAGTACCGATTTGTTTTCATCTTAATTGTGTTGAAATATACGTTTAAAATTTAGGAATAAATTACTGCAATCTACTACAACTTCCCTGTGAAAAGAGCAGATGTACAAATATTGCTGCTCAAGAGCATAAGTAATGCTATCGCATGCATAAGTAATGTTTTACATTTCAGTTGATTCTTAAAACCAAACAGTTTTACAACAAGACAAGATAACAACTTTACGATCACGTTCATACTATTCATAATAATATTTAAAGTCATAGTTCATACTGATAAAAGCCACCTTTTTTACAACAATCATTATGCCTTCTCTAAATTATTATCGTCATTCTTGTCAAAAATTGGCTTGGATGGCATTTTATACGGTAAAAAAAAGTTTTTTTTCCCCGTGTGGGATTAACCCACTCCTTATTCATAATCAACTTGAAGATTACGATGATGATGATGATGATTATTATTATTATTATTACTGCTATCACGTTAATACCTACGAATTTCATGAGTTATTTTCACCTATTTCATCTTGATCCCCAATCTCTCGCTCATTTACCATGATAAGTGTAGTGCGTATCGTATGGTAAACAAGTAAAAGGCATTACTATGATATCATAATCATCAACATCAGTAACAACAACAAAATAAAAAATATACACACACCGGCAGAAAATAAATGTTTGGTCATGGCAGTAGTTTTATGCTTTTTGTGCTTTCATATAAATGGTGATTCTATGTCTGTATAGATATTAATATGCGCTGGGAATATAATATGTATTCATATGCTTTTTACTTTGTTTTGTGGTGTCGTTCGGATGAGGAGATTTTATTAAAAAATAATCTTCCAAGTTTTACTAGTTCCCTTCTTCTCATTTTCTTAACACAATCATACGCTCCTAAAATACATTTATTTACCATTTTCTCATTTTCTCTCACTTTTGTTCTGATGCTACTGATTTTCTTAACCACTTGATGCCATACACACATAGTACGCAACAGCTAAAGTAATAGAGATGCTGTTGCTGCTTCTATTGCTGATGATGTTGAGGAGTGATGAACGTGGTCATTCAGGTTCTACCTTAGAAAAACTTAGCATTAAGGTATTCATAATAGGTATTGAATAAAGGTGTATATTTTATCCTAGTTGCTACTTCAACTCCCATTTATTTTCTACTAGAAGGGCAGCAATATTACTTTAGCAGGTTTCTTGGTTAGTTGGTACTCAGGAAAACGCTGCGCTGCCTCACTTCGTCTTCTCTCTGTGTTTCTTGTTGTTTTCTTATTATTGTTGTTGTTGTGGGGGTTTATTTGGATGGATGGATTGTTGCTTGTTGCTCTCTCTCTCTCTCTAGTTGGCCCGTTAAATAATTCCATATAATATCTATATATGCAGCTTTGCTTTTAGTTGGCAACCTGTCAGACAGGTAGTAATGGCTAACGGTACTCCGGCCTTCACACTGACCTGCTACATTGACCGTCCGGGACGGTGAACTTCATCATCATCTCGTATGCTTTTAATACTCGTTTTGTTATTACTAAACTACTACTTCCCACCATCATCATCACACAGTGATAATCAGCAGCTTGCTAGTACTACTATCTGTTTTTTGAGAGACCATGTATGCATAGGCTGTTCATATTTTACTGAATATGTACCAGTGCTCTTTCTAAACATTCCTTAAAAATTACTCTTTCAATAGATTATTCCATATTTCTACACTTCTTTTCTTCCCCTTTTTGGAATTCTCTTTTTAAAAGGTGAGTTGCTCGAAGCAACTTTTTTCCTAAATGGTACACAATTTCCATACAAGTTGTAATATAATGTACCTAAAACATTCTTGAATACTTTTTCGTTGTACCTACAAAAATGTTTTCATAAAATATCTTCGGTACACATTTCAACACAAAAATTATTTTACAGGAAGATAATGGTTTCACCAGATTAACATTTTCTCAATTCCTCTTTTTCCCTTTTTTCTTGTTGCACTCATAAGACGTGGTCATTTTTAAGTTTATTGTTGTGGTACTTTATTGGTTTCCTGGAGCTTGCTTCGTTATACTATGTTCATACTGATAATACTACTATTGACTATTATCGATACTATTGTGAAAGATATTCCAGTATTCCTGCTCTGCGTTCTGCAACTGTATTCTTGCCATTGGTATTACATGATGCGTTACACAATAGGAGCGACTGTAAGCGTGAAGAGATAAGACTAAATGTTGAATCAAGATGGGAAGAAAACCAGAGACTGAATAATAGAACTAAATGGAGAACGACGAAAAAAACAAGGCTTGTATCATCAAAACCAGATATGCGTGTAAATCTCATTATGCCCTGGATGCTACTTACCCATTCAAGTATCCTTTCTCTATAGGTATAAAATTTTATGGTAGTGTGTGCGTACCCAACGCGAGATATTTAGGATCGTGTTTACTCGTTAAAAAATTGCCTCATCATTTTCTTTTCGTATGTACATATGCATTAAGTACAAATGTATTTCTCTAGTGGATCGGTAAATTTACGCATGTATGAACCACAAAGCTTTCTCAAAGATACTCTTTGTTTCACGGTTTAATCATACAGGGATGCTGAATTTGAGCGTGAAAAAATGGAACATGTAGTATGCTAATGAAACCTCGAAAAAAAAAAAAATATATTAATTACTATCCAGATGACGTAAGTTATCAAAAGATATACAAGTAGAAAGAGTTTGATAATAGCTTTCTATTGCCAGTTAGAATTTATTCTGGTTTGTATGCTGTTATAAAAAAACATGATTGTTTGCTCCAAATGCAGTGTAAAAAGATGAGATTTTTTCAAAGATACTTCAATGATCGTCATCAGTTGTTGTCTATCTATCAATTCATCTCGATTATTGGTACTTTCAAATAAATATTAAATAATGTAGGAAAATAACAGAGGAAGTCTAATTGGAGCATCTACATAATATAATACCTGTAATGTACCTGCACCTGTAATATGCACACCTAGATAGAGTTTACGAGATAATTCTGTATTGCTTTTTAATTTGACAAAACCGACTAGTGCTCAGCTATTGTGCAAGACAGAGAGGGGATTTTTACAATCTTTACAACAAAAAAGAAATACGAGCAACCAAATGAAAGATTAATTGTAAGAAAATTAGAAAAACCGTCGGTTTCGTTTGAGCGGAAAAGTAAGCCATTCTTTGATTTTTCATCATAGTAGCCAAATGCAAACAAACAGTACTTGATGCAGCACAATGCATTTAATTCATAATGGTTGATAAGAAATGTCTAATATTTAATTGTAAAGCACACATGCGTAGGCAAGTGGAAAATAATAGAAGCACTAATTAAGCAGCACCAAGTACTAAATCTTTTTTATGAATAAAAAAAGATGAACCTACTTAAATCCCGATAAAAACAAACCTCAATGAGTCTTAGCACGCACAAACAAAGCTGCATGTGAATTCATTGCTAGAATTATTATTTTTTTTGAAAAAAAGAGAGTGAGGTGGTATTTTTATTTTTATCATTCATTTATCGAAAAGGATTTTTTTTCAAAAAATTCATGTGAGTGAAACATGCCTGATGAAAATATAACGGGAAATTTCGATCCCTTTTTATAGTAAAACAATAATAAAAAATAATATGTAACAATTGGCCGTATTCCAAGCATTTTCATGCACAAATGCTCAACTCTATGTACATCTTCATGGCTGGGCTAGTAAATTAGAATCGACCATGCATTCAAGTTTATGATGATAACAAAGTAAGTTAGTATGTAAGTGGAGGAAAAAAAAGATGCTACATTGCAAACCCATCTGAGGGTTTTTTGACGGTGCTAATATCAATAGAAGTATACTATAATGAATCAGAAAAATATTTCAATTGTTTTACAAATACAACAAAAACAACAATTCGGCATTGTTTCTAGGGCGTAAAACAATTAGTAGAGCAGAGTAAAGTGCTAACGATATGTGGCTTCTAAGACTGCCTAGCCGACGTAGGTACTCCATTACTATGTGCACCTACATTCATGGTATAGACCCCTATCAAATGTTTCGTTTTGTGGAAGAAAGAGTAAAGCATGACGTTGATGAGATGATAATGCCCAAAGCTATATATCTTTAAGTGTGTGCACACTCTCTGAAAGAAATACGTAGGCACATCTTCTATGCACATAGGCGCTGAGAATAAAAGTTTGCAAGGAAAGTGACTGACTAAATGACCCAGTTATATCAATGAGCGTGTAGCCGCGAGGATAAATGTTTCTGGAAAATGGTAACTAGGTAACTAATGATGATATTGCAGTATGCATGAACTCCAAATAATGGCAAATACACAGAGCAAGAAGAGATTTATTTGTATACTAATTTTGGAAGTTTGGAAGAAGACGTCATATAATTTTCTCCAAAGTTTTTTACGGACGGGTGACTAATACGATGATAATTTAACGAGATGTAAACAAAGTTTAAGATGACACAATGAGCATGCTATGTGATTCACAACAAATATGAAGAGATGATTTATTTGGAACTGAGTTTTCTAAAGCAACCTACTGTCCTACTATTTCAAATATCTGGAAAGCATAAATGAGCCTAAAGGACTAGTAACTATAAATAATAGTCAATGCTGGAATTAAATGCAGGTAACTAGGGAATGAACCTGTTGGAAATTGGAAAAGAAAGGAGACCTTGCTGCCTGGTGGAATTTACTGCTCTGACAGATTCTGGAACGAATGAACGAATAAAACTCATGCCTGGTTAATAATGTTTCCTGGCACTTGCTGATATGAGTATCGTACTCGACATCATTTCTGGACAAATGACAGAAATAATATAGCAAATTTGGCATACAACAAAGGACATGTACTTAAGGTAATCCGAGCGTAAAACCAATTTATAAATCAGACACGTGCTTCCTGTTCTCTGTCTATTGATAACCAACGAGAGAAAAGTTTTGGCTTCAACTGTGCACATACAAAACAGGCTAGGATTCTAATAATATAACGTTTAATCCCTCCTGGTAAGAATGTTGAGCAACGTGGAAGAGAATAATGAACGATGAAGCGGAAGAAAGTGCTTCCGCTCTATCGGTTTGATTCGCTTTTGCAGAAACCCCTTCCTTCCATTTGCCCATTCAAGAGAATGAGTATTTGATTGAACAATGCTTTCATAATGTCAAACAACATTGTTTACTACGTATGAAACTATCTAAATATGTGACATAACAATTTATTATAATGATTTGGTTCATTTCGACCTTCTATTTTATTTAATAACTTTTATAGTTAAAAAAAATTGTCTTTCTAGAAATAGAAGTTTTAATTTTTGTGCCATCACATGATAATGTAGGTTGAAAACATTACAAGTGTAAGGTTATATGAACAAAAAACAGTTTGCTTAAAAAATTGCATCCAAATAATTTGCGCCAAACCCGTTTGATATCTAAAAATATGCCTTGTGACAAAACTACTGTGTTAGCTTACGAAAAATTGTCTTGTTTTTCGGCTACACACTGCACAAAACTTTCTTTTTCAGCAACCAATTACATATGCCAATTATTTGTCGTTGCTGGTGAGTTATTGGTGGTTTTGTAATGGTGATCAGACAAGCACTTCCGTTCCACCGACATTGTTACCATTTTAAGAGGCGCACACACATCAATCGTTCAACATCAAAAAGATTCATTCGCTAACTATTTGAATATTATTGAATTAGTGAACGTGTTGAACATGTTAAAGGAAAAAGTGGTACTACGACATTGTTCCCCTGGCACGTACACTTGATGCGTGCTTTTCTGTGACTTTTAGATTATGTGCAAAAGTTTACTTGCTGTACATCCACATAATACAAGTAATATTATGATATGTATGTAGCAGTTTTTTTGTAGTTTAACAAGGTGCACGCATGCATCCTTGTTCTCCTCTCTCATCATTTGCTTGATGACGATGAGGCTTTTGCTTCAGTATACTGGTTCTTGGTGTGTGTTATCAAGGTTAATGGAAATGTAGGATAGCGCAAACGGATATTCAAAATAATAGCGTTGGGAATGAGAAAAGAGAGGAAAACTGAAACAACACAGAGCAAGGCATTCTATGCATCTCCCCCACAAACAACATCTAGGTTTTTAATTCAACTTTTGTGTCATAGTACTTTACTAAACGTTACGTACGATCATCAAATATGATGGACATTTGTTGTTATTGAGTGGGCTATTTTATACGTTTTGTATCATGTTTTCGTGCCATAAAAACTACTAGGAGGTCACAGGCATGATGATGAAATCGTTTTAAAATTCTGACATTTGATTGTTTCAGAAAGATAAGATTATTTTCAATTCTCTTTTTCATGAACTGGAAAGAAATATAATGTTGAACAAAAAAACTACAGCAGCAGCAACAACAACATTTTTGTTCTCTTTCTTCCTGCTCCCATGCTTCTTCCAAGAACACTGTGTTTTGTTCACGTATGCACTCAAAATTCATAATTGCTTAACGTGCAAGATGATCTTTGCGTTGGGTTATTTGGTTCGTTGGTTGAATGTGAATGACTTTTATGTATACTTGCTTCCTTTCTACTACTAAATCTGTCATAAATGCATTTTTCATTCCATGGAACGACAGTGTATTCGTATTTCTTCACAACGTTGAGCATAGCAGCTCGAGGGTTCTACTACGATCATGTTGAGTTGAGTTCATTTTCTTTGAAAGAATGTGCTTGATATATAATAACTGACTTTGTCTAACTAGTCGTAACTCTCAACAGTAACAACAACAACAACCTTGTACAAAAAAAAGTATTTTTTATTCGAAAAGAAAACACACAAACTTGCTATTATTTCTATGCTTTTTTTACCTGTATGCGCCTGGATAATCCAATTAATCCGGTATTAACTTTCGGTAAAATAGGTACTTAAAACCAACTTACTGAAACAAACTTCACTGTCAATTAATTTTATATTTTAAAAAAAAATCCTTCAGTTGCTATAAATCCTTTTGTTTTAATTGAAAATACGATTTGCCTTTATTTTATGTAATTATTTCAATTTTTTTTAAAAAATGTAGCACATCACCACTTTCTGCACCAACAAATAGTTGCGAACTGGTAGGATTTGGGGCCTCACAGACATTTTATACCTGGCGATTTTTTCCGCAATTTTTCAATCCTACTTATAAATTGCATATAATGTAAGCGTCATATTGCAGGGCTAGCAGAGCAGTATAGTGATAGTGGTTGGTAGAAAGGAGTACTTTGTTTTAATGTAAGTTAAACCAGATAGATAGGCTAAAACATACAACAAGTCACTCGCCATCATATTATTATCATTATTGTGAGGCTACATTATTTGAAAACGAAGCAAGTTCAGGTAAACTTTGCAACAAAGCCTTTATTTCATAGTCGCCGTACGTATGCAATAGCTAGTAAGATAAAAGTAAGTTGGTAAAAGCATAATAATATGAGTAGAGAAACGCACAAAAGCGTGTTTCTTAAATTTTGCGGATTTCGCACAACTACATGGCAAGGATCGACTTTGTATTATATAGTTTTGAATTTTCATTCATGTAGCCATTTTCTTTGTGCTGTCCGTCCATCTCTCTTTCTCGAAGAAGAAGAGCAGCAATGTTGATGATGATGATGATGACGATGAACCAACGTTTGTATATGTAAAAAAAGAAGATAAGTGTGCACCTATGTAATTGTCTAATATATAGGTCTATACATTAACCTTTACAGTGGATGTAACCTAGCATAATATTGTTATTATTATAATATGGGTAGTGGACCTGCATCAATGTGTATAATATGTCTTTGAGACTGCACCCATTCATTTACCATAAAAAATTCTAACTACTTTGCTCACCGCGTTGCGTAGCAAAGGTACACTAGTATTTCGTTAGTTAACTAAAACGGTGTTTAGAACAACTCTGTACATCTTTACAACAAATACAATGTAGTGTGCAAATCCATTTAAACTTGCTATTTCGTAGTAATGTCAAAACAAGAAGCCTTCTTCTTCGGACGAAGCAAATGCAGTTTCAAAAAACCATTTTTTGCCATGAACAGGGAAAATATATATTTACGTAGTATGCATACTGGCATTGGTACCTACTTACCTACACACAACAATGAATCAGTTTATGAACTTGCTCCTTTTGGTTAGTGTGGTGGTGGTATGAAAACAACAAAGTAAGAGGAAGGAGGTGAGAAGGAGATTTCTTTAAAAACTTTTGAAACAAGTTAAAATACGAGGACTGCCCATCATCATAAAGGCATCGAAAATGTTTGAGTGGATTATGTTAAGTATGTAAGTCATATATTATACTGCACAAAAGCAGTATATTTAAAATTTGGGCAAGTTTGCTGTCATCATCAATACAATGATAAAAATGCTCTGACTATCGCATATTCATACAATGACAACAAGGCTATTTATCATCAGTCGTCACTACTACCACCACAAAATTCTTCTTTTTTTTGTGAATAAATATACGAACGTTATAATATGCAGTCTGTTTTGAACTTTTTTTTATCATCATGCGCTATATATTTTTTTGTTCAATAGTCACTCATGTTAATTGTTTATTGCTACTACAAATTACGTAATTTAGTTGATAATGCTGCATGAAAATGAAATAGCATAAATGTTTTTTTTCTGAAATAGAAACTATTTATGTTCGATATTTATTATAGTGCATGGATGTGATTTTCAGTTAAATATTTTTTATTAAAAAACACCTCAGTTGGATCTCAGTACGAAGCAAGGACCCGGTTCTTGTAGGGCACTAGTCGGTCACTGCAATGCATTGCTTTCTTTAGAACTTTCATTTCAGTACATTTTTACAGACAACAATGCATTTTGATGTAAACCTCTGACAAATTTTGGTAAAGCAGATTTACTACATTGCTACTACTACAAAACGTTTGTGCTGCATTGCAAATATTTTACCAACAACAGAAAAAAAGCATGAGTAGATTGAACGCTTGTAAATTGGAGGGTATATAGGCTTTCGATTTTTTCTTCGTTTTGTAAACGTTGAAATTGCAACTGGCTTTACGTTATATGAATGGTCAATATGTACCTGCTCGAAATTGTATTTCTTTCCATTTTTAAGCCAAATCTCAAAGTGTTGCTGAGATACACATTCATAAAAAAAGTAAATACATATCTAGCATATCTGCAACGATACAATGTGCAGCATTTGTGTAGCTCTTAATTACATTGTTGCCAAATAATTTAAGCAGAAATTTGTTGTAGTTGTAGAAATGACTCGTACTGAATGAATCAATGAATGAATGCTCGTGTTTATCACGTAAATCTGCATAGGCAGTCACAAGCTAGGAAGAAACATGACGGACATGCACACACACACCTCACCTACATGCATAATATGCGTGCACTTTCGCCCAGAGAATTATTATTATTGTGCTCAAGACGTTTGTTTATGTAAAATATCATTACACTACAACTTTAAAAAAATTTATAGTGACGTGTTAACTCAAGCAAAGTAATTACAGCGAGCCAATTCATTACGCGTTTTATGAGTCATTAACCGTTCATTCACAAAGCGATGACGTTTTCAGTTTCAGGCAAACAAAGGACTACGACTATATGCTTTTCAGAGAATTAATGAAATGACAGTACATATACAAAAATTAATTATTTTATTGATTGCAACCTACCAAATTTCCTTATAATTAAAAATTGTCAATTTGAATTATATACTACCATGACCCCGTAATTCTTTCCGTTTGTACATACTTGGATGGTTTTTCCTTTTCAGCGGTTAAAAAGCAAATAAAAAAATACTTCATGAATAAGCCAACTTTCAAATATTATTATATGCTGCTGGTATGAGGGTAGCTAACAAGTGTTAAATTGCGTTAGCTGTCGTTTCACTAGCAAATCATAAAATAATTAAAATCAGGATTCGTTAGTATCATTATTTCTACAAAAAAAATTCAATAGGACTGTAAAAGTGCAAGAAATGTGCATTATGTTTTATGGCTACCGTCATACCATACTATCTTGTATACCAAGCAACCAGTTGTTGTCTTATAAATGCATGAGGTCATGGTAGCATTACTATGATGCGTGACTGTCAAAAGGATTTCATTCAAATAAATAAATAAGTGCATATAATCACTCGGTCGTTGTCAATGTCACCTTTCACGGAAACGATTTGTTTCATACAAGGAAACACTCTTATCCTCTTTTTTAGTTTAATAACTCACAGTGACAGGCACAATTTGGTCATGGCTATATGAAAGAAGGAAAGAAAGATTCCTGAAGAGCTGTAAACAAAAATGATCATCGGTCCCTTTTTTGTTTTTTAGTAGACCCTTTATTCCTATGCGTACAGAATGCGGAAAAGATATTCAATTGTGATAAGAAACTCTCTCACTACCTTTTTCAACGAGAGAACCACGTCAACTTTACGGAAGAGATTTTTAAGAAAAATAAACATATTTTCGATGCAGAGAGATACGAAGAAAAGTAGATCCATGCACAGATGCACATTCATATACCGTAAGCTCAAAATATTCTGGAGACGAGAATTACATGCGGGTTTGACTGTTTGAAAAAAAAACGTTCGGTTACTTGATGGAGTTTACATATCAGACGAGCTCAGTTGCTTAAAGTCATGTATTTACTTGTTCAGTTGATCCCTTGTCCCTTTTTTCCCTTTTAAAAATTCATTGTTGTTTTGGGTCCAGGAAAAAAACATCTTTTTTCTCTGTAATATAGGCAGGTAAATATCGTGTGGTTCTGTTACAGGTATCAGTAAAAATGTGTAGATAAGAAAATTCAGGAAGTAAGCCCTAGTAACATCTACCTGCATTTTTATCGGCTACGCATAAGATGCATTTGCTTTGGTTTTCCGTTGTTGGCTCTTACCTGGTAAAACCCAGAATCTGATGCAACGGACCGCCTAAATAACCTTGGAATAGGGACTATCCACCCAATTAGATATTGAGCTGCTGGAAAAGTAACTACGGAACTGCAACGGAATCCTACCTGTGCTGAGACGGGACTCCGGCGCAGGTAGAAAAACGTCTGTGCCAGCCTCAAAATTTCAGTTTCATCCTTTGGTCTTCAAACCTACTACAACACTTGCGTTGGTCCTCAAGTTTCATTACATTTTTCAAAGTGAATGTGATACTAGTGAATTATCAGAAACCAATTTTCAGAAAATAAGAAAAAAATCGGATTTTTTCTCTATCGCCTCAAATTTTTGACGGAAAATTCCGGTAAGAAATAGTTTTTTCTCTCTCAAAATCTGGTTTTTTCGGTTTTTAA
>JAHZMZ010003127.1:0-18466 GCA_027743805.1 Lepidocyrtoides sp. E14 | reverse complement strand
CCTTATTCTGTCTGCATTTTTCAGCTAAAATAGCTACTACATACCACTAAAAGAGAAAACTAATCAATTGTCCAACTCTCTGGTAAGCATGTAGGTAATCTATGTTTTTAAGCAAGCAATGCATTTTGTTCATATGTAATTGCTATTTATTGTACACACGAACACATTAGTGTTTTAAAGTGAGTGCGTGTAGAATTGTAATGATACGTTTATACTTTTGGACAAGTTATTTTGGCTTTCTTCTCTTCATTTTCTCATGGCAAGGCATACCACCACACACACAGCAAGGGTTTATCAATTATTGCCTGAAGGAACAGTTTTGTAAAGTGAAAGTGGCTTGGTAGAGCTGCTTTTAAGTTGAACATCAGAGACTTTCGTGCGTTTGATAAGCTATCGTGATGTAAATATAAAATGTAGCATTTTCATACTTTCGTTTGTATAACATCTATAGCTTGCTGTTTGAATTTAGAAATATAATAGCCACAATACCACAACTGATGCTTAAATATTTATAATGGGAAGGAATGAATGTCCATCCACTGTGCTATTATTAGATAGTGGTACCAGATAGCCAGGGGATGTTGAGAAGAACTCAAAATTCTCTCATTTTCGGAACCATGCCTGGTTTGCATCCAAGGTAGGTATTATATAGGCATTATTATGTACCTTGTATCTCGTATTTCATCATCATGAGCTATTCTCGATGGAGCTATTGGTAAATTCCAAATATGAACCAGTATGTGCATTATCCATTTCTATGAATGAAAATTACTCTCGTATCTATATTCATGGACCTGGACACTAGAGGAAAATGAAAATCGTAATATCAAGCCACTTGTAAATATTTATTGAGAGGGAACATGTGCAAAAATATTTCCATCATTTCTCTCTCTCTCTCTCTACAGGCACAAGCACAGAACACAGCATGGGATCCAACATCATCTCTTGATTCATTCATTAATTTTATCAACTGCATCATCATCATCATCATCGACAAAACTGTTTCGTGTGACTGACAAACCAGAGCCTACATATTATTATGATCATGATGATGACGCTATTTGTTCAGTAAAAAATATCATCATAAGGGACTTACTTGACAAACATAAGGATTCCAGTGGGCTCTAGGGCTCTATGGATGCCTTTCCACGATGCTACTATACTATACTTTTGCTTAGCCGTCATAGGTATACGAGGATCAGCGTTGGGAACTCCAGCACCAGCAGCAGCTCCTGCCGCCGCATTTGTTCCTGAAGGAGTTGCTTTAGACGCTCCTCCTGAGCCCCCACCATCAGATTCCTTACTCCCTGTACAACCCATTCTTCTTGTTACCGAGTTCAACAGTTTAAATCCACCCATACAGTAAATTACTATATAGCATCCGAAATACTAAAGTTGTGGTAATCCTTCCCATACATTATAATATCATGTGCTTACATATACAACAACTTATATATAAACAAATACAAGGGACGAGTTTCCTAATATATATATTTCTAAATTATTATAATAAGTATTTGCAGCCACCAATGCTGCTACAACACAGTAGCATAAAGAAATGTAGAAGGGAATAAAACTTTTTTTGCAGATTTTCCCTTGGTACACACACTAACTCCACTAGTCACACGAAGACGGGGAAAGTTTCACACTGTTACTTTCACTTGTACACAATTCTTTGTGTAAACCACGATGATAACGATCACTGCCACTATCAACACTATACCACCTTGGCTTTACCACACAACTCTTTTATTCAGGTTTTAGCTCAGGTCCTAAAATAAAATTCCAATGTTCTGTTTCTCAATAGAAAATGTTGGTGCTCACTCACTGCGTTGCGACAATTTTTCACCCTACTATCCGCAGTAGTGCTGGCATAAGTACAATTCACATGTGAATTTAGTTGTCCTCCCCATCATTCTCATGATCACCATCAGCATCTATATATGTAGTAGTACAATAACAAACCTTATGACGACATCATTCCCAGCATTTTCTTATACACTGCACGTCTCACATCCAACTTTCTTGTTTCATTAGTGCTCATGTGTGTCTCTGTGTGTCTATCTTATCCTGGAGTTTTAGAGACTCTCAGAGAGCCTAGAAAAGAAAGGAAGCATAACTTTATTCATAGTAATAATAATAATAATACTTTGCACCTTCTTAAAAACACCTGCCCATCATTTTTATTAAGATGACAAGAAAGAGAAGCCCAAGCGAGAAAGATACCGTAGAAAAGTCCATCTAAGTCAGGATCTCCATCAAAGTAATTTCACTTTTTTCAATATATAATATTCAAACTATGTGTTTACTCAAGTCACATACATACTTTTATATTACATTGATAGTAGTAGCAAGTGAAAGGGATGTGTGTGTGTGTTATTTCTTGGAGGTCGTTTTTGTCATCGTCACCACTTTTTTTTTTTTAGCTAGATACGTGATGGTTCCAAAAACTTTTTTTCTTTTGGATTTAGACTTCTAAATGTGGAAAGGTAAATCTTGCGCATAGTCACAGTAGTCAGCATATAAAACGCATTAGTATTTCCTTTTTATACACCTAAAAGATCAAGATGGAACGGTTGGCTTCACTATATGCTGTGTCAGTATATAGGGGTTTTTAGAGTCACAAAGAGAACGTAAGATTAACTTTTCTTTCTATTTCTCATTTAGTTAGTTCCCACTACTTTCTCCTTTCTTCTGTGTGCAGCCGTTGATAAAGAACTTCACTACCCGCACATATGTACGAGTGACACAACGCCGCGCTACTGCTACTGTAACTACTACTAATCAAATCAAACTGTTACGTTACGTTGCGGAAGGTTCATCTAATTATCTTGGCGGCGGCAGTAGCAGAATAAAGTGTTACAGTAGCCAGGCGTGTGAACGGGTGTATTAGTCGTTTTCCTCTTTTCGCTTGCTCTCTCTTTCTCTCTCTTTCTATTTATTCAAGTTTTTCTTGCTCCTTTTTATTACTGCTGCTGCTGCTCTCTGGAAAATAGGAAAGTTGCTGATTGTGTTGATGCGTTTTAGCTTCTGTCAGCACAATTTCTACCGCACTGGCGGTAATGGTAATGATTAAAAAAGTTCCGTATAAAGTTAACTAGCACTAGCACCCATATAAATGCTTATATGAGCTTCCCATATAAGCTTGTCAATTTTATCCACATTTGTTTTAGATTTTCAAGTCAGATTTGTCTGATGAGAGTTTTTTTTAGTGATGCATTTAGTTAGAGAGTGGAAACAATTTTCATAAAAATCTAATAGGCATTAACAGTTCATAGCTAAATACGTTTTAACGCTTAACAAGAAAAGAACTATCAATCTATGCTTGAGTTTTAAATAAGTAGTCAACCGACCGATGCGGATAGTGACAGTAAACTATAGTAGGTGTTTGGCCTTATACAAATTTTTTTATATCTTTCTTTTATATTTACGTACAGTTGGAATATTGAAACGTAATGTATTGACATGTATATTTGTAAGTACAAACAAATTCCCACTTGCTTTTCAAGTATTTACAATAGGAGATCACAGGTGATGACGAAATACTTTCTCTGAGATTCCACCAAAGAAAGCTGTACGAGTTGTCGAGCTATTAACTTACAATATTACACAATCAAGTTGATCATATCAATATTAAAAGCATTGTACATTTTTACTACTTAAAATTGGGATGAAATATGATAAATTATTGATAATATGATTTTTTTTTAAATTTCTCAAATTATATTTAGCGACACCGCTTTTTGTTTTATCTTGATTTTATCGATCTATCTATCTACCTTTACCTAAGTTTCTAGTGTAATCATCACAAGTTTATAATTATGTTTTTATTGATGTTTTGGCTTTTACAACAAAACCAGAGAAATTGGACAAAAATATAAATCTATTTATTACAACCAATATCAATGTGAAACCTTATTGTTTCTTAATGATAATTTTTACAGATCATTACTGTACGTAAACATTTACGAAATTTGATTTTTTTAATTTACTCTAATGTGAATATTGCATTAAAAAGTTAACTGTGTATTCTGATGCTTGACTTCAATAGCCCTTACAATGCATCCGATAAATGATTACAATAATAGGCTTGAAATCTCATACAAAAACAAAGGCTAATGGTACAGAAAGATCATTCAACTCAGGCTTTTTACTACAGTGACGGTAGTGGCAAGTCCCAGTTTACTTTCACAAAAATTCGTCGTTGGTTGCTCTTTTCAAGTGACAGAAGTGGAATCTCGATCTGCTGCTGCTGCTGGGATCATATAAACCGTATCAAGAAATGGGGAAAAAAGTATACGTAAGATGAATTGAGAAAGTAAAAGTCTCCAGTGCAAAGATTACATCTGACGCTACTCTTTTCTTTCTTTTCTCATTTTTTTTCTTACTATACGCCCACTGAATACATACGTATTACTTGGTTGACATATACCTGCACTATTATTATTATATGCACTTTCCCCCTGATGATGATAATAGGCGTCCCCTCTGCTTTCGCTGTTCAATTTTTTTTGGAGTCTATTGTGATGTGAATCTAGCACAGCGAGCGAGAACTGAGGGAGAAGTAAAGTGAAGCAAAAAGGGGAAGCGTTCAATAAAAGAAAGGAAAAAAAAGTCTTGTGTGTCGGTTTTTTTGTGTGTTTCAGAGTTGCCCTTGCTGATTTGTAGAGAGTAAAAAAAAGTACTGTTTTTTTTTCAAGCAAGTTAAAAGATTGATTCTTTTTTGTTATCAAGTGTCTTTTTAGCTGGGTTATATTATGATTCACTGTCTCCAGTGAAGAGGAAATTGTGCGGTTTGCTGACACAGGGAAGCTAGTAGTAAGTGGTCTTGTAGTATTTATATAGTACTTTTCTTCTGTCAAAGTACTGGTATGACTGAGTATGATGATGATGTGATGTGACCCGATCCGTCAATTTTCCTTCATTCCCTTGCTTGTTCCTTCTTGGTGATGATGACGTGCTTACAAAAGATGACGATGATATATTTACCTCTAGATGTATTGACCTGCGTCGCGGCGGCGGTAGAGAATGGAGATGCGATTGCTGTGCGGCCTTTCTTCAGGATGCGTGAATATATTATTCGAAATTGAAAAGTTGATAGTTCCTAGTAGTAATGTAGGTAGGTATTCGATGATGATGACGACGACGGAGAAGCATAGAGAGGGATGTAACTTTTTATTGTAAGAGTTCTCATATATTTTACTCCATTTACATAGAAGCTAGCTAGAGTGAATCCTTACATAAAAATTGTATGAAAATGTTGTCGAGCATGTATACACAAGTGTACCTATTTATATTATATTTTATAGATGAAGTCAGACAACAGAATCCCACAGCAGCGTCGTCACCAATTCTGTTGTCGGTAAAATGGAAAAATTGAAATTGTGGAGGAGAACAAGAAAAAGGAAAATATTGGTTTTGTTTGGAGTGGCGGGTAAGCCGGATACAATTCCAGGTAAAAAGTGTATTATGAGACTACTACTACTACTTCTGTAAAAGTTCTTTTGTATTGGTTGAGAAAATGGTTTAGCTTTTTGGAGAGGTGAAAATGCTGCCAAGTTGTATTAGATCGTGAGAAGCTTGCGTGCATACTATAAAAGCTACTTTTTTTGCTTAAAACACGTAGCAATCTGAATATATCAAACAAATGTGAACATGTTACATGCATACATACTCTACGTATGTATGTGTAGGTGTGTACAACATGAAAATCTGTTCAGTTCGGATAACTGATTGAAAACTAGAATCTCATTTCCCAACCTTTGACTACAACTGCATTAAGTGTGCATCCGGTTTGTTTTATCAAGCCTCTGCTGCTAACTGTAATATTCCTCTATCATCCATTTTCCTCTTTTCCTGATCAGTCAGTCACTCGAATTCAGTGCGGTAGCGGAACATTATAAGCCGATGATATATATTATGCAAACAAGACACTTTGGCACGAATATGTATTTCTGTGTATGGTTGATGTTATAGTCTCAATAGTCTGCAGTAACCACTCAGCAATTGAGGAAAGTCTTTTTTTAAGGAGATCACAAAAAGTTGTCACCACAGACAGTCATAGTATGAATTTAAGAACAATCTTCTGTCAGTCGTACGCGGTATTGATGCAGCAGCACAATATTTGTTGTATTTTGGATGCAGACTGACAAAACAGAGATTAATTTTGCTCCTTTTCATCCATTATGGCTTCATGATGACGTACTTTTCTGGAAAAAAATACAAATGAAATTCTACAATCCTACATGATCATGATCATCGTGCACACATGCCATACTGTGTATATTTAATACAGACTATATATAATATGGACTACATTTCTATTATATTTACGTTGTAAAATGATTTATTAAGCGACATGTTGATGTGCATTTAAATTACTTACGGTAGATTGCTTAATTTTCTTTATATTCAATAGTTTAGCAATTTTACCAAATGCAGTTGATGGAAATTATCACCAAACTAATCGTTTATTAACGTCATTTAAGCTCTAACGAAAGTACAAAAAGAGACGCAGCTGCTGCGCTGGTAGTTTGCTATGTATAAAATTTAGCTAAAATTTTCTCTTCTTCTTCTTCTTCTCAGCTACTTTTTGTCTTGACAGCTACGCCACCCTTATTATCATCAATGTGAGAACTAGGAGTAGTGTTATTTACAGTTGAATTGATCCCAATTTAAGTTTTCAGAACTTTAACAAAGTTTTTCTACAGCCGACTGCTTTTACTCACGGTGTTGGCAGTTGTGCACAAAATCATCACGTTAGCACGTAATAATACTGAAACCTGTGTAACATCTCTAGCACATATTATATTTTTCGCCCAAAATGAGACTACTGTATTTTCTAAACTAAAGATAAGACAAACAGTTTTTTAAGCAGTCAGAGTCTAGACACAACTGGAAGGAAACTAAACATTCTTATGCAGTCAGTACTAGTTGAAATGGTGACAAAACAATAAGTTGAAAGAACTGTTTATTTCGTAGTGATTGGCATTTTGATGGATTCAGATGCTGCTGCCGTTGTAATACATAAATAGTAAGTAATCGTAGCTGTGATTCTTCTCATGCCAGATCATCATTCGTTTTGTAACAAATTAAAAAAATGTAACCTCTCGTAGCAGCTCCTACACGTTCGACCTTATAAACGCCACGCCTGACGGTTGCATCTGCACCTGTATAGTTACTACAAATATATGTAGGTTGTACTAATAGATTCTTTAAATGGTATTGTTACGATGCCTTTTTATTTAGCAGAATTTGAAATGAAATGCTTACAAGATAATGAAATGAAAACTACCACAGAAAGCAACTGCTGTTTCTACTTGATTTCCATTTCTCAGTCACATCTGGCGTGCGGTTTGGTTTCGTTGCTCTCAATTATATATCTCCTGCGAAGCAAATGGTTTTTCAATATGTCTAATTTGAAAAGAAGAATAGAATGCTGCTTTTCACAGAGAGAATCCAATCGAAGTAAATAATTTTGAATGAAATTGGAAGAGCCTTGTTTAATATATGCCTTTTATTGTGAAAGAATATGTATACTTTGTTGTCACATTGTAATATAATGTAGTTAAAAAGCAAGCCTATATAAATACGCGACCAAGTTGCTAGTTTTATTCAACATTTTGTGTGTGTGTGTGTATAAGTAGAGCTGTAATGGCTTCATCTGCTCCTCAATACTCCATCGTATTAGATATTGACTCCAAAAAGTCTAACTTTTCAAAGTTCTCTTTCATACAAAGTTGCCAAATGATACTACTCTCTTGTCGTAGACTAGACAAATCAACTTTCAAGTGTTTGAGTTGTAGGTAGCAAGATATGTGCTGAGTGAGTGATAGAAATGGAATGAATGAACGGTAATCCTTCTTACAAAATCTCAACTGAGAAATTGGACTCATAGAAAGTTTCTCTGCAAAATTGAAAGAACGCAAGCAATGCAACTCAATCCTTCCTTCCACACTACACATAGCCCCACTTATTCCGTATAGCTGCTAGTAACTAACTAGTGGTAGTGGCAAGAAAGAAAAGCCATCATCATACTACATAATACCCTTTTCACCAAATCGACAGTGTTTCATGCTCCAGTGGGTCTGCTTGATTGCTTATGACTGTTTTACAAATTGAACTTTGAATTGAATGATGTGGCATACTGTAGTAGTTTGAGTGAGTTCAAGTATGAGGAAAACTTGTGGAAAAAGTTACAGCCATAAAATGTACACTTATAACTGATCATAATATACTATCATCATCATCATCAGGAAATACACCATCAGCTAAAAATAAAAGGTGCTACTGCTGCTGCTGTTGTATGTGACAGGAAAAAAGTTTTATTTACAAATTACATTTTTTATCGACATATTGAAAGCAAATTTTTGTTCAACTTGGTATTAGAGCAATCAGTAAAAAGTATAATAATATTTATTTGTGTGCGATTTTAAAACGGTGAAACTGGCTGGATGGAATGGAACATGATGACTTGTTCTTGTTTATACTGCTTGCACATCATGTCAAAAGCGTATAGTAGAATATCTTTTTATTTCATGTCAGAGAACATCAGAGCGATAATATAAATGCAGACGTATACACTTTTTTTACACGACAATCATGTTAACAATTTCGTTTAGCTTGCTATATTTTCACCAATGGAAAACACACAAGTTTTGCTTAATTTTTTACCAAAATAAATGGCAGACTTGTATAAAGGATCAATTAACTTACAAGCAGCGGAGCATTCATTTTTATGTCAAAAGTCGATATATTATGCATACCTAGTTTAGCATTTGTACAAATGTATACAGACCTTTATGAAATATGGCAGTAAAAGTAGTGTAGCATTGTGCAAGACAATAAAAAAACCTAATGCAAAGACCAGACAAAACCAAACCAGAGACCCTGGATTTCGCTTTCTTTCTTATTTCCTAATGGTATAAATCATAAACGCTACTGTAGTAGTTAATTTTTACTGTCCAATAGTGCCCATTCTGTACAAAAAAACTCACCAGAAAAACTTCTACTTCAGGGCTTTATACGAATATGTAGGTCGACATGTTTAGTTAGTCAGTCTGTCTTGTTTACTCTTTTGGGAACGACCAAGTCCCGGATGTAAACACACAAATCACTTCTCTGAACACGATAATAAAAGATGTAGTAAGTAGACATACAGTTTAATGTGTTTTATGCTGTAATGAATTTGAGTCAATAATACAGATATATACGTACACATGTACCACAAATTCTGTAACTGTTATTTTGTGTAACGGTGTGATGCGGTGATATGAGAGAGAAAATGCATTTGACAGCTCAAAAATTACAAACAGGCTTTACAACAGTAAAATGCATTGGTAAAAGTAAAAAAAAATATCGGTAACATATTTTAGACATAGATTCACAAGTCGTAAATGCTATTTTTTTAATAAAAGTTACTCTGACATTATGTTTTTTTTTGAGATTTGATCTCTGTGTAGAGAATCGAGATATATTTTTCCTTCTGATGTTTTTATGCTACTAAAATTTAATGTTTTGCTGATACGATCTTTTTGTTACCAAATTCTCATTTTGATGCAATCGTAACATTCATATTCTGCCAATAATATCATCTCTTTACGTTTTCTTGCTTTTCCAATTTTTTAAACGAAATAAATAAACCCTATTCTACCTCGCTTGGTAGACAGATCAAAGAAACCAAATTTCTTTTGTGTCACCAGTAAAATTTAAATTGTCAGGTTTATGGTGTCTGCATATAAAATAAATTCTACTTTATGGCTTAAAAAATAATTTCTGTAAATGTGAATCCCTTATTCTGATCAGAGTAGACTACCTATTCACAGACGTATGTGAGAGTTTTATAGAGCTGTCAGTTACAAACCACCCGAACAGATAAAAAAACTAACCGCATCTTATTCAGTGGACAATTAACGCCAACATTATTCGTAGAAATCATAAAAGTGACCATGAGTAAGTAAGTCTTCATAAAAACTGTGATAAAAGAGCTGATAGGTACTAATGATATTACAATGAAACAAAACTCAACACTAACTGACAGAGACAACAACAGAGAGTGCATTATAGAGCAGTAGACTGGTATATAAACGGAAACAACATAGCAGCAACATCATGATTACTTTTATAATCAGTGGAGAAACTGTGGACTATAAAGAAAATTATAGCCATTGTGATAAAAACAAAAGATACTGGAAAAGTTTGTTTTTATATTAATATCATCCATATTCCGTAGTATTACTACTACTACTCTGTACAGCAAAAGTAATACAAACACCGCACCGTTTCTTCAGAAAGAGTCCAGGAGAAAGCATGGATGGCAACAAGAAGTTGTTGAAGCTGGATATTATTATTTTTCTCTGGCAAAGTCTCACAAGTAGATGATAATGATGATGGTTGGTGGCGGTGGCAGTAGTGGCAGAGCTAATAAGACATTCTATAGCAAAAAAAGTATGAAAAGTGTCCTTCTTTCATGTGTTGTTTATTTTGTGTCTTTCTGTGGCGAAACCTTGGTTGGTGGTACATGAACATCTGCCGAGGTTGTATACCTATATGCAGCACATATTTTTCCAAGTATGATATCTGATGTCTCTTTTTTCCAATTTATTCTTCTTCTCTTCTGTTTCTGTTTAAGTGCGCTGTTTCCAACAAAAGTACTGTTATATTTATGAGTGCTTTGGTTCATGCAATTGTGCCAACCCACATTGTACAAAACTTTGCGGTACTCTGGTAGCTCACTCATTTAGTTCATTTCTTTCAAAGGGAAAACTTACTTTCTCTTCTTTGTTGGAAAAAAAAACTTTGGCCTGTTCTTTTTTATCTTTTCCTCAGATAGCACTAGTCATTTCATGGTTGTGTGAAGCACCTAAAAAATTCTTTCCATTTCTCTCTATGTAAAATGTTTACTAAAAAAATAAAATGACAAGATACCTTTCAACTGAAAATGGTGAAATCAAACGTTTTTTACTCTAATCCCTTTATTATATTCAAACAAACCAAATGATTACTGACTTCATCACCATCATCAAAATGTATCACTGACAGATTTTTTTATTTAAAAAATCCACTGTCCACACTTTTTATTAGAAAGTTTTGTACAAAAGCAACTTACATACCATCCGTCAGAAAATTTGTTATTTATTCAGGCTGAATAAAAATAATCGGGTATTGTTTCAAAAATTTTTTTTCATTTCCACAGAAAGAACTACTAATATTTCTACTCATCATAATCCATAATACTATATTCACAACTGCTGACGCAGCAAAATGCTTTATCCTTTTATATTTCTTGTTATTAAACTTCATGTTTTACGTCTCGTTTGCTACTGCTGCTGCTTCTCCTTATCCCAATATCCTACTTTTCTTTCTTTACCCTCGAGAAAGCAAAAGAAACACATTCTGGCTGACACATGATGAGGAAAATCAGACGAGCAATAATAAACACTGCCACAACCAATACTGTTTACGGTTTCTCCTCTTTCTCTACAAACAAACATTGCCAATGCTGCTGCTCCTTTTTCTTGCTATGCTGGTACTACACATAACTGCCAAACTCATTTTTTTCTTTTAGATATAAACTACTACTGTTATATAATCCATCCATTTCCCTTAGCTAGCAATGCCTAATATCCTTTCTTTATATACGACAGTGGCAAAAGTTTACACTCACAGACACACGCGAGTGAGCAGAGTGAAGTAACGTGATAATAATAATATCGTGTGACTAAAAGGATGAGAACACACAATGGGTACTATGTAAGGACAATGTGTTAGTTTATGATTTTATATAAAGTATTATATGTTGTAGTGCATTCTAAAAAAATGAGGATGAGAGATAAAATGCCACTTACTTTAGGCCAAATTCACACAAAACCTCTCATCTGTGGTCACAGGGTAGTATTTCTAAAGCTATTTCACAAGAATTTCAAGTGCCCCATACATTCTCTTTTCCGCAGTCACAGCATTGTCAAAATCTTGTTTGCCTCCAATCTACTACGAAGAAACATTTAACTTTTGGTCATTTTAGCTTGGGTGAGATTTCATTAAATATACATTGCTACATTTGTTATAAGACAGCAGTAGTAGAAGCTACACGATTAAACTGTATATTTTTTGCAAGTTTTTTCTCAACCAAATACTAAATGCACCTACTACTTCTCTCATGTATAGAGCAGAGTGTACCAATACGCTATATATGCAAACTGTCATAGGTATATTATGTGTATCGTGCTAGTTCATTTAGCGGATATGGTGACGCTAAAGAGATCTAAGGCGCCATCAGTTTGTGCTTTCACTTTTTTTTTCAACTTCGTCCTCCATCGCGCGTACAACAACATACATCACTCTCCGTTGCTTCTTTTCCTTTTTCCTCTAAAACACATTCCTTCTCTTTTTGATGATGAGGAGGCGAGTGACTACTGCTGTTGCTAGTGGTGGTGGTGAATGGATTTCTGACAAACTATCTATACGTTTTTTTTCCTCCCTCCTCCTGCCCTTCTCCTCTCTCCTTTTTTATATAATAATAATAATAATAATATATCCGTCAATGTTGACGGTTAAGCTAACTTTACAAAGACGCGGAAAATAAGTGGAACAACTTTATCTGGTTGACTGGTTCACTTAAATTTGCTTTTAGTTATAAAAAAAAAGTTTTTCTAGAATAGAAATACACATCGCATCATCTTGTCCGCGTGATGTTTTAATATTAGATACATAACATAAAAATGATATTTCTTGAGAATAGTCTCTCTTTGTATGTATACCTAAAGTTATGTCTCATGTATAATGAAGTAGGTACTTGTATTACTGCCTCAAACTTCTCTTCTCGTATATTTATGTACCCACCACCATCAACAACATCTTCCAACTCAGCGTACTTAATAAAAAGTTGTCGGCACTACGACTGTGACTGTTGTTCGACTTAATCCGTATGTCATGTCATGTGCAAACGAAACGTTATGTAAATACAACTAGCATGTATAATAGTAGTAGTAGGTAGAATAATATCAAGCTAAATTATATCAGTAGTAATATTAATATTAGTATTTAGCATATAAATATTTACTTGAACAAAAGGGCCTGTCCCATAACCCGCAAAACAGGTTTTCTTCTAAGCACCAGCGCAGAGAGAGGGTGCAGATTTGCATGGATTTCGTGTGTTCCTTGTTGTCAATAAGCGTTAGCGTAGTAGTAGTAGTAGACTCACGAGACGGAATTTTTGCTCATGGTAAGTATTTAGAATAACGACAAGTTTGAATAGGAAATCGTAATCAGCACTATTTATTGCAAGTACCACTTTTTGTCTCTTTCTTTGACACTTTTTTCGTTTTGGTTGATGATCTAAACGCTAAAACCATGATTTTTTCTCACTTTAAGCAATGAACTATAATTTTATTCCATGACAAACCACACGTATCCCACCGCAAGGACAAGGAAAACAAGTTTTGATTACTAGTTGGCCATGACTGACTTGATACGATATCATTATCCTCTCTCATCTCCCCACTTTTCCGTGACGTCTCTTTTTGTCATTTTTGATAAAAATGAAAAATGTAATTTGAAAACTTTACATTTTTATAACTTTCACTTCTTCTGCTGTTACGGCTGCAACTCCACCACAAAAAAGTAACAGAAATAAGGAGAAGTAGTATATAATGATTGACACAACACGTTGCTTCTCTTTTTGGGTTTTCTTGGTTTCTTTCTGGCTTAACTTACCGCTATACTATACTATGCTATGTTTTCTGATCTTTTTTTTTAGTGTGCTGCAAAGTCAGCATGGCATGAATGGAAACTAACGTTGACAGGCGAAAAAAAAAACTAAAATGTATTTTATGTAAAATACCTATACACACTTTCTCAGTTCTTTTCTTGTTTTCATATCCCCAGCAGAAAAAAATGCATCATCCTACAACATTATAATATTTTGAGTTTCTTTGCTGGTTTTTTTCTTACCATAAGTTGTCCTTACTCACTTGCTTTAGCCATCCAAGTCAATGCTGATGATGATGAGAAAAAAATGAATGGAGAATTGTAAAAGTGTCGAATAAAGCGAGGAAGTGTGGAGACCAGCAAAAATATTATTTTTCTTGTTATTACTTGGTGCTCAACGGAAGAAACCGTTATGGATTTCACATTTGGTAAATGTTAGTTTTTTACAGAGCTCTCATATTATGTATGTAGAGCGTGTGTTTTTTTACCCCTGCTTTCTTTATGCACAAAAACTACACAAAGTCTATGTATAACAACATGGCCTTCTTAAGCGTCCTTTTATATCCTCACATTAGGTTGGTTGGTGTTGGATGAAGGGAAAAAAGAGAAAGTGATAGAGAAAGGAAATTTTTATGGAGCGGTACGAGGAACGCAAAGTAGTAGAAGAAGAAAAACAAAACGTAACAGTTTTTATACTTATGTCTTTGCGTGTTAGCTCCCACCTTATTTTCGTTCCCCTTTTTGCTTAAAAATGACTTGCCCAGCTATCGTGCACTGGATATGCACTTGGCTGCTCGGCCGCCTCAGACTATCTGCCTGGTATTTTGTCTCGGAGCCTGCGAGTCATCACGCTTTTCTCCCAACTTGTCTTCTTGTACCAAAAGGGAAACTAGACTGGAGGAAACGTGTTCTTTCTGCTGCGTTCTGTTCTTCTGTGTGAGTGAGATGCGTTGCCACTCCAGTTGTGTTTTTTTTGGTACAACAGTGTATATTATGCACTGCTTGTACAGTTGTGCAGTGTATATAAAGAATGATTCCTTGTACCAATGCTAGAATTCCTGGTCTCAGGCTGGCTGGTAAGATTGAATTGGGACTGGTGATGTAAATTATTACATGCACATGATGTAGTCCGCTCTTCACAGAAAAGTTGTTGGTATTTTCATACCATTTCCCTCTATTCTTCTTCTTAGTCCTTCTATATTGACTTTATGTCCTATATTATGTGATTGTTGGAGGAATTGTGCAGACACTTGGAAGACATGTACCAACAATTGGATATACTATGTCAACATACTAACAAAACAACAATTTTATGCGAGCTAGTATGTGCTTAGATTGCATATGTATTTTTTTCTGCATATGTATTCATAAGATTCAAGACGATTTTTTAACTCTGACACTCTACTACCACTTCTTCTTCTTCTTCAGCATCTTCTTCTCTAGACAAGATGGTAGTGATAGGTCGAAGGGAGTGCTATATAGAAAAAAAATGAATAAAATGTGAATTTGGTGGGACAGACATGACGAGTCGCATATTCAAAGCATGTACCTATGTTGATGTTAGATGAGATGAGAAATGGAAAACGAGCAAAAACAGGAGATGAACAAGTTTTTCTACTGAATGACTAGTGGAAGATGAAGAAGACGAGAATTCGGTGGAGCTCAAGAGGACCACAGAAAAGTACATGGTACATATTTTACTTCGTAACTAAAGTAGTATCCCGTCTGTCCCATTCAAGTGGAAGACTCGACTCAACTCAACTCGAAGAGAGGAGCACTAGTACTCATGTGATTTCAAACTTTTATCGGTATATAAATAGAAGGATATGTTTAGCGCTAATAACTTTGTAAGCGAAAACTAGTTACATTTAGTCCAACTAGAATTGCACATGTACAAACATAAATTATATAAGGGGCGGGTGTTGTGCGCGTTTTAAAAGTAGGATGACTACCATGATATGTTTTCAAGTCAAGTCTATTCAAGCATTTCAAGTTGTTTTATAATATATTTCTGTAGATGCATACATCTATCTACTAATGCATAGTTTGTTCACATTCATCATATTAATACCCATCAAGCCATCATCCCCCGCCTTTCATGTTCACAGCCCTGAAAAATCTTGAGAGGCATCATCTTCTTGACTTTCCTGAGAATCATTTAGTTTTTGTCTTTGATATTCCATGATATTCTGATACTCCATCATGCCTACCTTTGTGTGAAAAAAACTGTAAAGAACCAAAGTTATAATCGTAGCGCATGACTGTGTTGATATCAAGTTTTAACGGATACCTATGTATATGCATAAATTGTAATAAGCGACCAACGATAGCATAATTTATTATTTACTACAATCAAATTCAACTCACTCACTCAGTTACCTCTTTTCTTGGTCGTCTTCCCTTATAAATTGCTTTTGGCAAAGGTACATGCATACATACATGCTTGCTTGAGAGGTAAAACGCATAATACGTACGCTAGTCCCGTGTGCTGCGTTAATAATGTACGAAAACGTGTTCATCATGGTATGGCTTTGGGAGCGTTTGGTTGGTGTTGATGTCCAAGTAGTTGGAAGTTGTTGTCTTCTTCTTTGGTGTATATATATGTATGTACACTAAATAAAATTTTAGAATGTCCATTGTGATGAGAGTGTTGAGTACGTGGATAAATGGAAATGATGCGAGCATCATTTATTAAATTATAATGAACTTTAAGCAAAATAAGGGATAAGAGCATGCAACAGCAGCGTAGCAAACAACACAAGACACAGTCTTATAGAAACTCATCGTTAAACTTCAGTTCACTAGTGAATGCTCAATTTTGCTGTTTTTGTGTATATAACGTACACATTTTCTATAGTCCGTGGTCACGATTGTGATATAAAGCGCCTATTTTTCGTTTAATCGTGTGAGAACAATAGACAGCGACGAAACCGTGAGCTTTTGCGCTGGTGCCTGCTCATAGGTACATTTTGTACATATAATGTCCAGTCCAGTACTTTCAGCAGATTATTTAATGTTTAAAATGGCCTTCTTACATGAAGCACAAAGGGAAAAAGCAACCATAAAATAAAACAAAATATGTGCAGTTTTGCAGTAAGTTGTATGTAGCTTATAGAATGAATAGGTATATCTATAGGTATTTCGTAATGTCATAAATGTGTAGATATGCATATAAACAAATGCCTTATTTGTGAGAACTACCGTAACAATATCAGGAAAATAAAACGATGGTGTTTTCTTCATTTTCCGCACCTAAAAAGAGCTTGTTTCCCATTAAAATTCATGTATGCATTATTAAAGTACATAATCCGTTGCAACAACGCCTTTAATTTTCACTATTTTCCCGTGAAGCTGAAATCATTTTATGCTGGTTAGCAAGCAGACACGTTCTACTCTGTGCTGGCTCGTCGCGTATGAAGTTGGCAATCATCATCTTCGTCGATGGTGGTGGTGGTGGTAAGATGAAAAAGAATGCTAGTGCAATTGCAATGGTGATCTTTGTTGCTTCTAATGTTTTACCAATGATATAAATTCATGCCTGCTCACCTTTTGTAAACGTTGTGTGAGTATAGGTTTATTGCATTTGCATGAAGGAGGCGGTGGAAATAACGGACATTCTCCTTCAGCTTCGCTTTTCGTAACTGCATTTTGAAAAAGCATATGAAATTATTAAAAGTGACAGGCTTCCTCCCGTAAGCATTCACGTATTTCAAATTTTGCATGGATCAAGATTATTTCATTTCCATTATTGCAGGTAGGTAGTTCTTCATGACTAGACGGATTCAGAAAAAACATTGTATTTGAGCACGATGGGCAATGATTGCAATGTGATGTACAACAGCTTAGTTTGCACTAAAAGTGCATGGCCATGCACATTTGTTCTGTTTCGTTTGTAAAATCGTTTCCGCTGATTCAAACTGAAGTAAAAAATGCGAATGTTTTTGTTTATGTGACTACTTTTTCAGTAAGGTTGGAATTTCTGTATCTTTCGCCTAAATTAACAGATTTTTCTCCTTCTATTTTATCAAAAATAGTGATCCTTCCTTTTTAATCCTTAGAATTAAAAGCTTTTAAGCGAACACAGTTTAATTTTATGATTCTCAATTAACCACTCTCATATTTTTTCTCGTTGTTGGTTATGTGCCAATACATGCCTAAATATGGTTATAACGTCCGGCAGACATTAAGGTTCAGGAAATAAAAAATAACGATTTAATGTATGATTCTATGGTTTAGTGTTTGCAGGAAAATAAATCTTTACGACTTCAAAGGTTAATGATGTTTTATATAACTGGTGATAAAATAAAATAATGCAAGATATAATTGAATGAATTTGCTTTCAGCAAAAAAAAATTGCATTGAGAATGGGAATGAGTTTGATTCCAAGTTTTTACGATAACTCGAGCCAATATGATTTGTGTTGCAAGCTGAAATGCTGTGCATAATATGCCGTCATTTCCTTGATCTCATATCGCATAGTAGTTTACGAATTTCAACTGGTGAATGGAAAACGGTTGGTTGTGCAAACACTTACTTATATATGAAAGTAGATGGGAATTTTGTAACAATTCCTCATTTCTTGGAATATGTATGTAAGCTCACTTTTTGTAAGCGATCTAAACGCATGTGTACCTGATTGCTCTATGTTTCAACTTTTACGGTTATAATCTCTCTAATTGTAATTGCTGGTATATTCTTCGGGTTTATGTTATAGTAGGTATGTACCAATTTTAAGCACTTTATTTTCAATGAAATAAAC
>JAHZMZ010003126.1:0-21818 GCA_027743805.1 Lepidocyrtoides sp. E14 | reverse complement strand
CGAAGATGTATTAGTTTTAGACGATGGTAGTTTGTCAGAGGATGTCTGTAACTATGTAGCCGCATTCGCATTATAGGCTATAACACTTAACTTTTCTCTGCGTTCGTAATCATTAGGCATTAAGCTGGCATACCATAATATGTACAAAGAAGTACGCATATTTTCATAGCGTCTGTCTGCATTGCTAATTCTCTTTATACATTTTACCGTGTACATGGAACTGATGAAACATGGAACACCCGTTTGATCAGCCAATAGAAATCATGCAATTTTTGGCAGTTCGGTAGAAGGCAAGCAAGGGGGCAAAGAATTGCACATGTCTGCAAATGCGTGGGTTTAAGCCGCACAAGCGACGAATCTGCTTACAACGTATGTATTTTTGTGGCGCAAGCTAATCATAGAATATTATCAGTTTCCGTTTCTAGAACTAAAAACATAATCGCCTTTCTCACAAGCATTACTAGTATGATTCATGCTATTTTACAGCAGCTATTACTATGTCGTTCAGTGATTCCAATACTAAACATAACAAACGCCATTATGTTACAAGGTTGCCAAATATGCCAAGTTGAATAGTGATGATGAGCACTGGAGGTACAAAAATACATTTACTTACAGTAAATAAAACGTATACCTATTTCAAACATGCCTACATTGCGCATTCATTTCCAGTGGGTACTTATCTTCATGCATTGTCTATTCCAGTAAATTGGAATTAATGTACATATGCATGTACTGACATTACATTATTATGCTTTCAAACACTGTTTGGGAGAATTCTGACTTTCAAACAACTAGGGAGAATAACAGAAGCCCATATATCACACAAGAAATATTATGGTTCAAATTAGACAAGTGAATAAATTGCAATCACTCATTAAAATGCACATACTATGTACCCACATACTCAACTATTTATTTATTTGATTTTACAACTTTGGAAATCCGTAAGATCTCAAATTTTTGGCGACGTAAATAAGTTGCCGTTCCGAAAACGGTACTGACATTGAATAACGTACGAACAATCAATAGTCGAATACAAGGAATACAAAATTATAAAAATTGTAGCCTGATAGTGATACTGTCTACAACTTCAGTTTGGTTCGTCTCCAGTGACGTCTCTTGGCATTATACCTGGAAAAAAATGAGCGCAAAGAATATTTTTAGGTATGTATTATTGTAAGTACTGGATTTCTGTGATACATAACAGCATATATTATAATACGCATGAATGGTGCAACAAAGAAAGTTAACAAACCTAATGGTATTTCCTGTTCTCATTCGGATCCACTGAGGAATAGGTCGGTTCTGGTTCATCTTTTTTGCAAGCTTACGCTTGATTCTTACGGTCTTATGCGCCGACTTTAAATTAAAAACAATGACATCATTACTGATGTGAATCGAGTCGGAAATCCTTTGGTCATGTGGAATAATTTGGATCCATATTTTAATAACGTAAAAGCTAAACGTGTTAAAAGTACAGTAGCATACGAACAAGGTCAACTATAAAGTTACTTACCATCTCGGATGTCCTAAATGTAGCAAGAACTACTTCCAAAGTTTCAAACTTCCTAAAACTGTTACTACAAGAATTTATCCCAACTGCAACTGGAATCTTAACAAATAATGACAAATGATGTTACAAACACCCTCTCAGAAAAGGCCTTCTTCTACTTGCAAGTGTGACCAAAATCCTACTTGATGTACACACTTTTGCAAACTTGCACTTCTCATTTGATAAGAACATTCAAAAAAGCACTCACAACGAACGTCTAGCTTCTTTGGTTCTACAGAGATGGCCCTCATGTCTCTCACTTTGTTCGGGCACCAGGAGGTATTGTCAAATGCAAGTTGTTTGTAGCAGACTATCACAAAACATTAAAAATGATAGTCCTACAATGCCCCCATTCTCTTCCTGTATAGCTTGTTTAGTGCAGGTCGTAGGTGAATGGACATGCAATACTTCTTTCGAACTTCTTTTGTCTTATTGATTGTAGATTTGTGGTGGCAGTGTGGCACCAAACTATTGGTGATTAATTACATCAGCTATCAGCAAAATATGGCGCTCGGTTGTTTTTTTCACACGCTCAAGAAATATGTCTGTCAATTCTGTGGAAAATAGGAGCCACCAAGCTAAAAGATTAGAAGTTTGGACAAACTAGATATTTTACGGGAAACTGAAACGTTTGTAATAATAGTGTACCTATTTACACTTTGCAGGAAAACAACCTTGCTCTTTTCTCTGTCCATGCTTACAAATATTATATACCTTCTAAACCTCTAACAATTTATACCTCGAATATATATACATTGATTCATCGATTTAAAAGATTACTCCTTTCGACTTCGATGTTTGTTTGGCTTAGCTGTTGTCTATATCCAGTCCAAAAAAATGTGTTCCCTTATTTTCTTTGTTTGGGAAATGAAATCAGAAAATTTACCTCATTGCAATTTTTGTTAGAAAAGCTGCGGTATGGTGGTTTAACTACCTTCATGGCATAATTATATGACATACTTTCTCCTTTTCGCCAGCATTGCAATACCTCTCTAATCTCGATTCCATATTTGCAGCATGCCACATAAAATGAGTATACTTTTTGATATCCCGGAAAGACACAGAATTCAAGCCAGCTACTAAATTCAACCCTTTCGTTTTTTGGGATGCGGATGGAAAGTACAAAAGTCATATTTTTCTTATGCTTACATTTGCTGTTGTGATAAGCTTTTCCAGTGGGCGTGTATCAGAATAGCTGAAAATCAGTGACTTTCACTTCACAAAAAATTCTGTGTAATATAATATTGATGTTTCATCGAAATTTTCCTTTTTACCTGATACATACTATGCTAAGTAGACAAGTAATAATAAAATACCTGGCTGTAACGGTCACGGCTGCTGTTTTTTCCAGCAGTTTCTCTCTACCGTACCTATATGTATCTGCTATAGTATTTAGTCATAAAATTTTCTCGCTTACAGAATTTTACTGCTAAAAGTTTTTGTTCTGTTTCTGTAGACTGACAGCACATTCTTTCGGATACTCCACTGGCAATATTTTCATACAAAACATGTCGTATTAACTTTTGTGTAAACGTTTAGTATGCTTATACCTTCACCTTTCCATTTGCAACAAAGCCACTGTAGAAAAAGAGTAATAAAGTATTCATGAAGCCCAAAATTAAGAATGCACGCTAAAGCAAAAAGAAAAGAAAAAAAATGTCAGTTATTCTAATGGACAAAATCTTAATGCTCTTATGTCAGAGTCACTTTAATAGTAACGTTACAATAGCGGTAAAAGCATTTAAACATGCTAAAACCTTAGGATGGATTTAAGCATACACTTTCATGCATGCATCATTCATATCAACTGAGAGAGACTATAAGCAAAGGTGAGTAGGGAAATCTTTGTAAACATATCGTGCAAAAATATGTGGGCATGCGTTTGTTTACGCTTTATACTGACATGATGTGCACGTTGTGCGGTAACATTATTATTAATACATTCGCCTATTGTAATAGCTCAGGTCGTGAGTGGCTATTTGACACTTGATTGCTGGATTCGTATTTTTGTTCCTGAATATTTTTGTAGTGTACAATTTTCCATGTCTCTCTCCACAAGGGAGCAAAAATATAAAGGCAACTGTCAGTTTTTTACGAGTAAATGACATAACACGCCATTTTTACACATACTATTATTGCAAATTATATGCGGAACGTAATTCATCATAATGTACAATGTCGTCGTATTTGAAACCCCCATACTTTGAATGCAAGTGTTTCCAAATGGCAGAGCAGGTTAACAAAATGATTATTTTTGTAATGTTTGAAGTTTTGTATGCCTATTATTAGTATTATTATATGATGCATCGTTTAGTTTAGTGTTGCTCTGCTCTACTTTTTTGCACACCGTAAACCATTTTCACAATTTACTCCATTCACGCGTATACATGAAAGAGGCAGAAAGAATGGTATTTATTTTTTACAGGCAAGGTAAGATTATAGACACACAATTCGGGATACTGACTTACTTAGATATACATGGTAGCTCAGGTATGGTAAAATATTTCGGGTAGTAGAAGCGGTCGTTTATTTGGCGTATTGTATGCATGTACACACTACAAATAGCAACTTTTGTAACAAATGACGTGCCATGCATGTCGCAGGTAGCGTTATAAAATAATATCGGTTTCCTGCTTAATATTCATCAACCCGTTCTTGGTCAGTGTACTTTTTGTCAGCAGCACAACACGGCCAGAGCATTTTCTTGCTTCCATTTTGTATGCAAAACACAACGGTTTCTCGGAAATTGCTTGTTTGTGAGCATTAGTGCATGGTGAAAATATCAAAGTGTATACCTAGTATGGCCCACTGCTTTCACTTGTGATTTGACACCGAGTTCATAAAATGTTGCTGTCAATGGGTGGCAATAAGTTTCCAAGTGGAAACTTTCTTTTTGAACGAAGAACAGTGAAGAGTCTCCTCTGAATGGAAAGTTTAGAAAATATTAAATCTCACTAACATTACCTTTTACATCAATAAATCAGTCATCAAGTTCATATGTCTACCCAAGCCAAATATTGTGACTGTTTACGCTTTGCTAAAACTGTGCTTGACAAAGTTGAAACAAAATGCCAAAGAAGATACGTCGCATGAAGTGGGGCTTTCGAAAGCACCTCGCCAAAAATTTTCTTGCTGTGACAATCTTGTGTTGCGCAATATTTCTCTTTTTAAATTACTGGGATGATTGTTCTTCCTTTAATACGTTTCCATTATTCTTAGAACCAGATAGGTGCAAGCCTGATAGTAATGCTATGGCGGAAAGCCTAAATGTCACACTGCTTACTTCCATATCTTTGCCCGAGTCCGGAGCACATAATTTGGGTGGAAAAAATAAAAGAGGTAATTGGAATAGAATAGTAGTAGTGACTACAGGAGAAATACAGACCATATCTTCCAGCAATCCGCAGCAGGGAAAACCTTTGCCTCACAGCGAGAAGCAAACTAGCACAGATTTTCCACCGGAACTGGTGAGTGAACACAACACAGTAATGCTCATCTAGCAAACTTTAAGGATAACTGCTTGGAATAACTCATTTATTTTTTTTGTAATGATTTGGAGGTGTTTGAAGAGAGAAAGACTATAGCCGATACAGCATGCAAGGATATGCTAAACGTGGCCTTGGAAAAGGATGGTGTTGACCTAAATGCGGAAGAAAGTGAAAGCAGTGCGAATATCGAATTTTCCATAGGTCAGCCTAGAAAAAGGTTACTCAAGAAGACAATTTATAATCAAGATATGCTTCAAATATTGAAACTTCGTAACAAGCCGAAATACTTTCGGAGTACAATTGGAGTAAAGAAAAATAGATGGGTTCATTTTCATCGGATAATTCAATCACCAATGGGGCCTTCACAAAACAAGTAAGCTGTTTTGTAAACATGTTTGGACAATGCTGTTCGTCTTGTTTTATTCATAGAAGGAGAGTATAAAGTAACAAACTGATATTTTCTGATAAATGATTTACTTCTTGCTTGTTGTCTTTTTACAACAGAGTTGTGGAAATCAAGTGGTGCCCTATATTCAAAGCAGCCTCCACGCCGTGGTTGGCTGTATTTACCAAACTTTCAAGAGCGCTTACAAATACAACAGAAGCACAAATTAAAAGGGGCAAACTTGGTTTTATGGAGTTGGCCAGAATGTTTCGGCTGTTGACACCACGAATATATGAGAAAAATGTACATGTTACAAAATACACAATGGTAGTTGCTCGACATCCATTTAAAAGACTGCTGTCAGCTTATCGAGACAAAATTGAACGAGTGAAAGGTCGCCTTTACTACTATAATAAATACAGCCTGAAAATTCTCTCAAAGTACAGGAAACGAGACAGCGTTATTGGGAAGAAGAGAAAAGGCAAAGACCTTACATTGAAGGTGCCAAGTTTCGAAGAATTTGTTCAGTATATTTTGTCTACAGAGCCAAGGAAGTTGGATGAACACTGGAGGCCAATGTATTTAGACTGCAATCCTTGCTATCGCACATTCGATTTTATTCTCAAAGTGGAAAGTTTGAATGACGACAAAGACAAAGTAATGCAGTATTTGCACGTAGTTCCGTCGGATCCTCAGTACAAGGAAGTAGAAGATGTTTGGCTACGATGGAATAATCCAAGCGGAAAAAATGGACCAAATAGAACTGAGTCATTTTATTACTCACAGTTGTCCATAAGCGACATTGAGAAACTGTACGAGTTGTACCAACCAGATTTCCAAATTTTTGACTACAGTCCGAATGACTATTTTGCAATGGTAAAAGAACGCACTGACGGGCACATCTGAGCTGAAACAGTTGTTTCATTACGATGATACCTTTAGCCATGGTTCATTGTTGGAAATAGCATAATATACATAGGTACATAACTAATCAGTTCTCGTTTAAACAACTTCACGTACTCGAATGGCCTGTCCACTTCTTTATACTGTACATCAGGCAACCGCAAAGACGCCATCGCAAAATAATATGACTGGATTATTATTACCTATTTATTTTACTGCTCATGCATTCCACCTCTTGGCTAGCTCACGCACATAAACTACTATGCTACACGAGAGACCACATTTTGTGGAAAAAATTTGCTGTCTACTCTTCTCTTGTTCACGACATAATTAAAATGAAATGCATTCCTCTAGACAATTGTCGTTGTGCTTAAGGAAGTTTCTGGATGATATTTTGTTTTTTATTTATTTTGTGACAAAGCGGAAATGCACCATAGACCCTACATAAATATTAGCCTTCTCCTCCAACAGAAATTTCTATACTTGAGGGTAGTAATTATTAAACTGTGCTTCAAGAAATATGATTTCATTTATGGCCAAGATTTTTCGGGACCTCTTTTGCAATCATGTTCTTTACATTACTCAACACAAACCAAAACTCGATCGCAGCTTCCTGCATTTTGGTAAAATATTTAGAGAGTGTCAATTTATCATTAAAAAGTGCATATAACAGTAATGATTTCATAATTGTGCCACTGACTACCAAGATAAAGGATTTTTTTCGTGTTTCATGAATTAGGTTCTCGGAGTTGTTCAAATATCTTTAGACGCTTGGACTTTGTATAAAATTCAACAACATGAAGAACTTATCTTGTTTCTATCTGGGAACAGTATACCATCAGGAGTTATGCATGACATGACGTACGAACAAGCGCTCTCTTATTTTTCAAAGTTGAAACGGTTTCTAAGTCCGGATTTACTGGAAATACTGGATATTTTACAAATGACATCCATATTAGGAATCGTAGCAGGAATTCTCCAGCTATTTTCCTCTACTGGAGCTTTGATGTGGGTACGTATGTCCATATTTACTTGAAGTAAAACATGAAGGCGGTTTAGATTCAAGTTATTTCTAAAACTTATCGATTTTTTACTAACTTTACTTGTAGAAAGGGATGTCCGTGGATATCTTCTGGCTTGTCATTAATTTCATTGCTGCCATATTTCTCACTATTGCGGTTTCTTTTATAGCTGTTCATATGATTAGAGATGTGCCATATCATCAAATATTACTTACCGTTACAGCAGTGAACCTTTTCATTTTGACACATATTTGGATTGTCAACTTGATTGCGCTTGTTTATGTAAAATGTTTTGGAGGCGAACAATCAAAGGCTCATTCAATCGAAAATATTCAAACGGATTCTCAACCTCAAACAACCTCAAGTAGCTCACGTCAAAGAGAAAATACTCACACAAATGCTAATACTACTAATGCTGTGGTTATCCGATAATTATAGCTGTAAAAATTGTTTGTTTTTGTCTTCCAGACAAGAAACGATTTATCTGTAAATGTAGTGTTTTGGAATTACATGAAGAATAAACTGCGATAAAGTGTAACAACGTAACAGATACATTGTTAAAATATATTATACTTAAATACACACATCTACTGCTTCTCTTATACTTTTTACCTTCCCATTATTATTATCTCTTCGCCCTCATATGCTAACGGTATCATAGTTAGCACAATTTTGTTCAATGTAGATTTGAAATATCAATCTTTAGACACTAGACATTTAATGGATGAATGCAAGTGACACCAATGGTATTGTGTTTAGTTCGTGATATTCAAGTTCAATGTTTGCAGATTGATTTTCAACACGTCATCTTCATCACAGTAAATTACATTCAAACAACTTAAAACGTGATGCTGATAACCTGTATTAAATTGGTGGATCATTAAAATAGTAAGACATCGGCTTGTAAAAAATGTAGCAAGTACCTGTTGTCCATCCGAAATAAATTCGCAGAGGGCAACAGATTTGTCTTCGTTGTTTACATCCCAATGGATCAAGAGTCAAAAAATTACATTCAGTTGGCTTTCTTTTCTAAACGTACTTTACGACCTTTAAATTCTCTTAAAGAAATTACAGAAACCCGCTACGAAAAGTCATGAAGTAACATAATAAGTACATAAGAATCAATGAATATAATTTTATAATGTGTCAATCAACAACCCAAACGTGTATCAGCTAGGGAAAATTACCGGAAGGTCATTGAAATAATTAATTAGCTCGCTGCATGGCATGCAGAAGAGCTTATTATTAATTACAAGCCCAATATTCGCAGTAGTGACAAGAGTAACTTTTAACACACGGAAAAATTTCACCGCATAAAACTGCGTGGGAAAAGCACACCAAGAAGGTAGACGTCACATTTATTCTTCATTGGAACTTTTATTTCATCAAACCAAAAGGATTGCTCACTATCTCGAAAGCAAATTATCTGTTCATTTTGATTTGATTGATAAATATATACATCTGTAAGTATTTGTAGTACTAGATTGTGCCTTACCAAGCCTTATTGAGGGAGCTTTTGCCATCTTTCTTAATTGCATGTGTCTTATGCATACGTATTTTGTTTTTGGCCTAACATAGCCTAAGCCAACGTCCACCCAAAGTAACCCACATCTGCAACCTAACAGGCATTTCCCAGCTCATAAGCTTAACTTATACAGAGAAAATTTTTAAAATGTTGTAATAATATTTAAAAAGTTGTGTCCGTGAGTTAGTACTTGAGACTCGAGTTTTCATGCATATCTTATTCAGTACTTACTACCTCAATGTACTCACATGAATACAGTTTTAATTAACACATCTACGCTAACAATAGACTTAAAATACGTTGAAAGAATGAATTGCAAAAGACAATTTCCACCACTTCCTCCTAGTCATTTCGTGAGCCACAATGAGAATAAAATATTCGATACTTGTAATCATGATACTGTAAAGTTTCTGTTCAGTTAGACGATTGTAGATATCCGACCAAAAATGAAAACCCAAGTCAATCTTTTTCTATTTTTTTCATTTGGTAACGTTATTTGTGTCAGCTCAACATGCAAGCTTTGTGAAGTTCACTCATCGTCACTCCTGGATTTTGACGAAAATACAAACAATGGCCCCATTACAGAGAGTCGTGATTTTGAGGAAGGTAGAAGTAAAAGGGAAACCAAACCGGTGACCAAATTTTTTGATGAGTTACTTGGCCAAAGATTATTCAACACTACAATGAATTTTATTGTTCCTGGGGCCAAGGTTCATTTGCCACGACACACAGAAGAAGGTTCTGTTGATCATCTTGCAATGCAGGTGCAAATATTTACAGTGGCTACTTACTTTTCATATCTATATGCAGTTCCTCGAGCTAAAACGCGAATAGAATTTTGTCAAACATATTCTTTTTTAAAAATGTAGGCATTTTTTGGTCTATTCTGGGCTGCCGCGTGGCTAGCTATAACGGCAGTACCAGTTTCAAAAACATATTTCCAACCTTTGGGGATAGGCAGATCGTTTCAGGACGATAACAGATTGCGATTTAAGTGGAAATTGAACGAAAAAGTTGCCGACGCCATTGGTTTAAACTGGGAAACTTGTGTACAGAAATCAATCTGCCAAGCACATAAACATCCAGGAAAACATGGAGCCCTTGGGAAAACTATTCAGCTTTTATTTCCGTAAATGCCAGCAAAACTAAATAATAATTTATGGTCTCACATAATTGAAATATAACGTTCAATTGATAAGATTACTAATCAAATAAACGATGTGCAAAATTATCTCGTTTCAGACCTGATGATAAGCTTGAAGGTGACGCAGCACACTATGAGCTCAGCAGATCATTTCATGAGGCAGCGTTTAATGGAGCTATCGGTCATGACTGCAGCCACCTTTACAAATGTTTTTTTGACATAATAGACGTCATATTATACATAAAAAATTATTGCTTTGCCACATTTACAGATTAATTTTTGCACTGTTTTATTACATAAATGTATCATGAGTATATAATTAATTCAAAACCTATCTGACGCGTTCTGTAAACTGTTAACTCAGAACAAAATATCGAATGCTGCATAGGTGGAGCATCTTGTTGGAACAAAGCAGACTGTTATGTGACTATGTGACACATTATGCATTGTGTTCACTACAGGAAATATTTGTGAAGAATTAGCATATTTTCGACTAATTATCGCTGTAAACGTTATATTTTCCATTTTAGTTGTATGTTTCCTTGCTGCAAAAGTTTAAAAAGAATAATTGTCATTTCTCAACAATCGTTAAATTACTACTTTTTAATTTACAATACGTATACAATCAATTCGGATCGAATAAAGATTTGCTTTGAACAGCAAACTCACATGTTTTCAGTTATATGTTTAATATTAATGAAGCTACCTGGTGTTTACTTTGTTTTGTCAGTTTAAATCTTTTTCAACAGAACGGAGAAAACGTCTTTTTTAGAATGACAGTGGTCTTGCTGGTCTTGATATTTACTTACAACGCTGAAGAACCTGCAGTGTTATTGTACACAATATATAGTTTAGTCCCCTGTTTTCCTGCAAAGTATAACCCTAAGCCTGCGGTAATAATGCATGGAACGGCAAATAGCATATTATGTTACACTGTATATACTTTGCCACTATATTGCAAGTACTCGCAATCAGTGAATACGACAAGGCAGTTATGTACGTTTAGTTCAATGTAGATTGATTACTACTGGTAGTTTGTTAACTTTCCCCTGAAAGATAATCTTGTCAGTGACAGTTAAAGTGTAGATAGTCAAGTGTTCGTCTATGACTAACGTTTAACAGCAAAATCATTACTGGCCACGCACTTGTTAAAAATTGATGATGATTTCATTTCATGTAAACTGACTAAATTATTCGACTCAATTATTCATAGCAATAATATGCTATTCTGCACAACAGAGCTCTAATCAAAAGGTTTGCAAAATNCGCACTTGTTAAAAATTGATGATGATTTCATTTCATGTAAACTGACTAAATTATTCGACTCAATTATTCATAGCAATAATATGCTATTCTGCACAACAGAGCTCTAATCAAAAGGTTTGCAAAATTACATGCATGAACATTTTTTGTTTCCCATAAACTAAGCAGAATGTCGACCTGGTTGATAAGTGTGCAAGAATTAATTTTTTACTATGGTCCGATCATGGCCTTTAATACTTTAGTTTTAGATTAATTTTTAATAACCTCCTTATCTTGTGCAAATATTATATTGCGATTTGAAAGATAACACAATAATTGCTGGGGAAAGCGTAACAGATAAAACATATACCTAATGTGCCGAACAAAAGGGTATAATTCATACGACTTTTACAACCAATTTACAAACAGCGATGAAATATTTATCTGTATATTGACATCACCCAATGTAGAACAGAGTAGCACCATTTTTCGTTTTAACTGTCGTAGCTGCGCCTATATCAAAATGGGGCGCCTTGAAACATTTCATGTTATTTTGCTAGGACAAATTTGCACTTTGTTTCTAGCTCCATATTGCCAACCGTACTTGTACCCCGTCGAACCAAGAGGGCCATTATCGGTACTTTTGATAATGATTGTACATAATTGTGGTAATGTTGATCAAATTTAATATTTTATTATCATGTCTTCATTGTTTATTCTGTAGGGAAGATTTTGGCCACTCGGTTCTCCTTGGCCTCTACCTTTTTCGTGGACATCTGCGAATACTCTTGTCACCTTTGATGCATCTGCTTTCAAAATATCAAAAAACTTTTCTATTCCGTGTGAGCCAATTGATTTTGTGATTAAAAAGTATAATAACAGCTTTCTGTTTCCTGTGTACGGAGGTCAAAGCTCCTCCGCTGATCCAAGCCTTCCAGTATTAAATGAATTGGTCATAAACCTGAGCAATAATGATGAAGAAACTGAATGCTCTCAGTATCCAAAGCTCAGTGATGATCCAGGAACACATGAATACTGTAAGTTACAGTGTGATCTGTTGTAATAAAGCTATAGTACTAAAATAAGAAATAGTAATTCTTGAAATCTTACAATTATGACTATGACTATTGACTATACAGATGACTTGGAAATAACCATTAATGATGGCAAAGCAGTTGCAAAAGTTGAAGCCAAAACTGTATGGGGAGCTTTGCATGGAGTGGAAACCTTTTCTCAGCTAATTTGGTCAAATGAAGATAACTACACATTGTCAGATACCAATTTCTTCGCCAACACTACTGTCATTCATGATAAGTCACAGAAGGTGCGATTTTTTAATTGTGATATAAAGTGTACCTATACAAATGACACTAACTTAGTGTACGACTTTCTTAATCTAAATGTTTGAATATGTATGCAATAATCATAACAGGGAGCATTCAATGATAAAGCCATATATACGCCAGAGATGGTTCAAAGAGTGATTGAAGCCGCCAGAATGAGAGGAATAAGAGTGATATTTGAATTTGACACACCTGGACACACTCATGGTTTTGGAAAGGCCTTTCCCGAGTTACTAACTCCATGTTACGGAAATGGACCAAGTGGCGATCCTGAGGCTCCTAACTATCCTGAGCATGCTGGAAGGGAAAATTTGGATCCCACCAACAACTTTACCTACACGTTTATGCGGGAATTTTTTAGCGAGTTTGCAGCCAATGTCACTAAAGATTCTTTTATACACGTTGGAATGGACGAAGTAAAATCATAGTTGTATTATTACAATTCATCTCATTTTGGATTCAAAATTTTAACAATGTCATGTATTCAGGTTTACATGGGCTGCTGGGACGATGTTCATAATCCTGTAATAAAAGCATTCATGGAAGAACACAACTACGGAGGTCTACATCACGTACAAGAGCATTACAGTTTGCGTCATGTTAATATGATCCAATCTTTGAAACTGGTTCCCATCTCTTGGCAAGATCCATTGGATTTTAATGTCCAGGTATGACAGTTTTAAATTCAATCATTGAGGGGTGAATAGGTGCCAATTGATTTACGCAGTACGTCAAAAGTCAATAACCACATTTTATTTGCAGCTTGATAAAAACGTGGTAATTCAGGCATGGAAAGACTGGGGCGATCCATGGACTACTCAATTTAAGGTAAATTCTCACGATAATGTGAATAAATAATTTGATCAAAATCATATAATACTATACATATACTGTATAACCGTTATCCATTTAGAGAATCCTATCGAAAGGATATCGAGCAATTTTGTCTGCTCCATGGTATATCAATTACATTGAGTACGGAGAGGCATGGAGAAAATACTACAAACAGGATCCAATCAAAAGCATCCCGTCATGTAAGCATTCCGAAGAATCAAATAAGAGCAATTTACTTGAAAAATTAAAACCAAAACACTGATATAAAATGCATTCTCTTATTATACAGTAACCGATGAAGAAAAGAGCCGAATTTTGGGAGGTGAAGCGTGCATTTGGAGTGAATATGTTGATAAAACCAACATTGTACCAAGAATTTTCCCATTTGTTAGTGCAATCGGTGAAAGGTTATGGTCGTTTGACATTGAATTGAATGATAAAGCAGCAGATGACGCACGAGGAAGATTAGATCAACACCGTTGTCGTTTACTGCGGTATATCTTTACCTTTCAGAATAGACTATAGACTATTTAGTATTACAGTTAATTAAAAAACACTCCTTCAACTTTAACAAATCCTCATTTATTAACGTTTACAGACGTGGAATGACTGTTCAACCCATTCTGAACGGATATTGTGGACGTTGGGAGACTGAAAACAGACGGCGGCGCTGAAAGTCGTTAACCAAAGTTCAATGCACCTCTAAATGTCAATTTTTCCGCATTTCTTTAAAACAATATGTGCATACTGTAATTTGTAAATAAACGGAAATTGTACGTAAAAATTAATGTGATTTGATTAGAGGCTTCATTCCGATATTGTACGTGCCAAGCGGTTAGTCTTCATGCTATTGCAAATATGATTGGCATAAAATATCACGCTACGTTACATTCCGCAAATCTACACAATCTGCATCTAGGCTGTTTTTTAATTAGCTTGGGACTAGAGGAGGGAGGAAAAGCTATTTTTAGGAGGACAAGATCAACTCCCATTCAAAATGGAAGAAAGAGCTATGCGAGCAGAAAGACTCTCTGTGAGTTGTCAGCCAGTCTTCTTTAAAAAAAAGAACTATATTTTGTTTGAAATCACTACAACATCATATTATGTTGTATCATTGAACTATTTATTTACGCAGACATTACTCCTTCCTTGCTTTGTATTTTGGTGTGCAAAAACATGCTATATAGAACAAGCCAAATGTAATATTCACATTCAGTATTGCGATCTCCGTCCTATAAGAATAAACTGTCAATTTATAGTTCCCTGGACTAGACCCCCCAAATAATTTAGAATATATTTTATGGTTTAAAGTTTGCCAAGTTATTATCGTTGACGTGCATGTAAGTACATTGAAATCACCTTTTATAATAAAGCACTACTACGATAACATATAAATTTGGCTGAAAAATAATATAAGTACTGACTTTGTGACATATTTTCCGAAGAAATGTAATGCTATAGATTATCTTACCTTGTATACTCAAATTGATATCTATGTAAGCTTGTATTGGTTTTTTTGTTTATAGAATTTATTTGAAATCTCTGCCAAAAGCTCGGTCAGCTACCAGAATATTACCACGTTAATCTACAACTTCACAAGCAAGATGGAAAGTTCCGACTCGCCAAACGCAGACCCTTCTGTACTGACAAGTTTTCATCATCACTTTATGCAAAAGAAAAGAAATCGCCATAAGTCACATAATATATTAGTACATGCACTCATAGCATGTGTGCTAAATGGAAATTTGTGGTTGTACATTTTTATAGTCTGCTGAAGCAAAAGGAAAAGGAAAAATGAGCATTAAGTCGATTAGAGGCTTACGATCTTACTACCCTTCAGATAAAGGGCCTATTGACACGTACCAAGTTGGCAAAAATGGCCGTGTTGAGTACGTTGCCGCTGAAATTGCTGTTGACCATTTAAGCAAAGGTAAACCATAAATCAATTAGTTTCATACTTGGTGATACTCATACTCTAACAAGTAAATTCACTAACATTCATGGAGAATATTTTGTTAGGCAAGGATACAACAGACGAATGGCGGAAATGGGCAAAAGAAAAAGGCGTAGCATCAGATGAAGCAGGAATGATTCTTTCCCATCGTCTCGGTGGCTCTGGAATAGACAAAACAAATCTCTTTCCAAAAAGTTCTCTTCTTGATGAAACTACTTGGAAACAACATGAAGAAGAAGCTGTTGAGGAGGCCTCCACAATGAAGAAGTGGAAAAAGATAAAATTTTCAGCAAGACTTGACTATCCATCAGAGGACAGCACACGACCTTCATCACTTGAATATCAATACGATCTACCGAGTGGAACAATACTGTATGGGAAAGTAAATAACACACCTGCCAAAACAGACGAAGCTGTTAGCTCTGCAAAGCCTGTAGAGGACGAAGAGGAAGGGGAGGAGGAAGAAGAAGTAGAAGAAGAAGAGGAGGAGGAGGAGGAGGAAGAAGAGGAAGAAGAACCTCCGGTAGTTGAAGGAAAACTTGTTGTTGGAGCACCTAAGAAGGAAACGAAAGATGCTGCCGAAGAAGAACCTATAACAGAACAAACTGATGAACCTGTTGAAATTCCCCCAAGTCCTATTAAAACTGTCGTGCAACCACCAACGCCTCGACCATCCTTAATCGAGGCGTCTCCCTCACCACCACCAGAACCACCACAAGAACAAAAACCAAGAGAACCCCCAAAACCCATCGTGCCTAGTGAACCCACCAAACGTCAGTTAATGCTTTTATGTAACTAGGATTTTGATTTCAAGCAGTGTGTGAAATTCCTGGTTTGTTTGTTTTGTAGTTCCCCCTACTCCACCCGCACCCCAACGAGATGAGCCACCCCGTAAGGAGGCTCCAAAAAGTAAAGGACAGACATCAAAAGAGGAAAATGGTAAGGGATCACACTTTTTGTTTTTAATGCCGGGTAAATGACGACTAAACAAGAGTTGTAATTGTAAAATTTAGACCGATCTGTCATCACAAGGTCAGATTTTATTGACCTTCTGCCAGTGATTGGATCGTGTAAATTGGCATATGAAACAGTTCAGGCTGCTTTCAACGGAAATGGGAGAGAAGCTTTAAGGAAAGCTGTTCAGTGTGGCATTTCACTTGTTGCTGATTTTTACTTGTAAGAATTTCAACGAAAGTACAGATTTGTTATCGATTTACCAAAAGCGCACCCAAAATGCATGCATTATTTTTACTTTTGCAGGGGGCGAGCTATTGCCAGACACGGACAGATCCTGAGCAATTCAGTAACAGAAGAAACTATTGTTCATTTCGTGTCAAAAGCTGAAAATCAAATTATTATAATCAGTGCATTCAAAGCAACAAACCAACTTCTTAATACGCTTACGCGGGTACTTTCTTAAAGTAAAATATTTAGCTGTTTTTTTTGACAATCTGAATTGTTTGGAAAAAAATGACAAAATCATTGCTAGAATTGATTGTGATTGATTGATACTAAAACAATAGAGTTCACACACTGGACATATATCATATATACCTAGTTGTATTTCATATAGACTAGATACATTATGAAAACTTACGTAAATGTGTCTATGATTGTAGTAAAAATGTCAATGTCATAATGGCATTTATTTATGCTTAATTTACAGTTAGTAAATGCTTCAAAGATGAAACCAATGCACTTGTAATAAAAAGACGCTGCTTTACTTGATATGTATTTACTCATTGCTATAATAAAGTACTTGATTTGTAAAAATGTTCCAAATACATCAGCATTACAATTAAATAAATGGAAAAATGATAAAATTTACTGTGCAGACGGAGGAACAAATAAGGCATGATGCGCATCTCCCCATTCATTACCAAACTTCTCGTCAAAACAGTACTGCAAAGTACAAAGAAAGGTATTCACAATAAGTATCAAATAAATGATGTTTAAAATCTGGAAGCCGAGAAAACGTGTAATTAAATGCTAACCTCGTGTAGTGCACGACGTTCTTCAATGTCAATTGTACTCACAAATTTGCAGAAGTACTGTATTTGGTCTTTTTCATTTGCCTTTGCAAACTTGGCAGCTAAAAATATGACAGGAAAATTAATTTAAGTGTTTATGTAAAGTGCGACTAGATTTCGTTATAAGTTTAGTGGCAAATACACAGTTCAGCAAAATTCATTGGCTTGGAATTTTCAGCATTTGGATCCATTCCATAAAAAAGCTTCTCCTTGTTTTTCCGTCTCTTGATAATGTTTGCAAGGTCATTCTTCATGGATTTTCCAAAATCTTGTGTATAAAAATCAATGATTCGATCAGGATCCAGTTTTAACATTGCTTTTGTCTGCAGACAACCATAAAAAATTGAAAGCAATGTGAGCATATAAGCAAATTTCAACGATAATTTGAGCAAACAGCTAACATATTTAAGAAATCAACGTACATAATTTTTTTGTTCCAGATAACAAGCAGAGAAGCACTAAACCACGAAGGAAGATAATTTTCCTTATTTAATATTGAATGTGAATCTGGTACTTTAACAGAGATGTTAAACTTGAATGTAGTAAAATTCTAATCAAATGTCATTGTTTTACCAAGGCATCCCACGCCGTGTGCATTTGATTGTTCGCTCCATTTGCATTTCCGTCATCCGTTTTTGGAGCTGGCATTAACTCTGCTTCTCGTTTGCTAAAGGATGCAGTGCAGTTGGTAATGACGTCCCATGCTTTGTCATCCAACCACACGAATCCAGGAAAGTCCATTATTGAATACGGAGTGCTTCGCTTTTTGCAGCAGAAGTCAATAGATGATTGATATTTTAGGCCAGAAATTACAGGACAGCCAAGCTAAGGGATGTAAAAAATACAGGCATAGCTCATTATGCAACCAAAATTATTTGTGGAAACGCCGAACGTTTTTCTGAAGCGAGTCTTCATAAGTTTCAAACCTCCTTGGTCTTTTTGATATCCGCATCATGGTTTTCTATTTTACCGTATGGCTTATGGCAAGCAGTGTTCTCAGCTTCATAGTAGCACTCCATGAATTTTTGAATTTTAATATGATTTTCCACTTTCTCAGAATCGATGGCTGCAAAGTACAGAATTTATCATTCACATGGATCTCCAAGCTTTATACCAAATTATGTAGGTTCATCATTATTTTCAACCTCTGCATTTTGTGGTCAGCTTTTGCAATTCAGCTTTATTTTTGGCAGGGTATAACTTTGTTATGAAGTTCATCACTTCTTCAAATGCTATTTTGTCGGTTGTCTTGAACTGGATTTCACAAAAAAACGTTTTAATAGGAGCAAGTGAGAGAAAGAAATAAAACTTTCTGTGTCCCAACTTTGTGAAGGTTTACAATTACTTACTGCCTTTGACTTCTCCAGTTTGCACAGAAATGCTTTCCACTAAAATTATTATTATGGTAAAAACAATTTTTACATGCAGAAGAAACTTTCCTAGTTTTATTTATAACTAGATATTTTTTGAATTATTGATTCTACCAACCATTCCTGTGGGAAAGTCAGAATCGTCATCGGACTTGAATTTTTTTGAACACTCGGCATATATATGATTCCCTTCTTGATCGTGAACCAGCTCGTGTGGAATTTTTAATGTATCGTTTCCGCAACACACTACTTTCATTGAATATTCCCGGTAATATTCACCGGAATGATCTTTGCAAATATTCTTGTATGGGTCATGCGCGTCATCGTCTATGACTTGGCTTTTTGAAGAGTCAGCAACATTTGATGCACCAGTTGGGTTTGTCTGAAATTCGCGCAAAGCACGGTATAGATATACAATCCGTAGATCCAATACAAAATATTTAAACTTTGCAATAAAAATTTACCAATGCGATAAACAAAACGACGATGAAGAAGTCATCGATGCTAACAAGAAAAAAATTCATATTCCAAATATGCCAAGATAACCCTGTATTTAATAACTATCGATATTTAAAACTGTGAAGTGGAACTTCAAATAATAAAAGAAGCTTTGATCTTCGCTCAAGTTGGCATAATGTTTCAGCATACAGCTTTTGGCTATAGAGCCATCTTCAATCTAATGAGACTGTTATTACTGATCAAAGCAGAGCAATTGTGTGCTTCAGTATTCATGTCGTGTAAAGTGAGATATCAATCAATTGTTACTGATTATTATTTTTCATGGAACCGTTTGCATGTTTTATCAGAACTTCAATTGCGTGGTCTTCGTAGGTAGTACCTAATAGGTACCTTTATTTGAGTACGTGGTAAATGTGCCAGTATTTTTATCGTCCATAAATAAATCATTCTGTTGAATTTTAGCTATTTTAAAATATCTGATTCGAATAAAAGAAAAACGACAATGAATGCATCTAGGTAGGTGTGTTTATCCAACGCGTGTGAATGAGATTTTGTTAAGAATTCGTTTCAAATTAATTTATATTAGCATGAAACGATTGTTGGAAAACTGGAGTCGAGCACATACTTTTTGATTTGTACGATTTCACATTTTTATTGCGGTTTACAGCATAACAGTATACATACTTCAACAATGGATTGCTATAATGCAATTACGTGGTCTATATCAACATCCTATACAGAATGGAAAGTCGTGAGTATATTTTCACGAAGTTAAATACAAACTCTGATGGTTTATGCATTTAACTTTAATAGAATAAGTTATTCAGTCATGAAATGGCTTGATGACGGATGTTTGGTAGCGATTCTTCATTGAAATTGCCATTTCACTAAACAGACTTAGCGTGACCATCCATAGCTTCCTCCGTAGCTACCCGATGAAGCCTGCCATTCACTTTGCTGTGGGTATCCGTAACTAGTGGATGGGTAGTTACTGTTTCCGTAGTAGGATGATGTTGAAGTAGGATAACTGGAAGCTGGATACTGTCCGTCGGCAGCACTTTGCTGTGGATAATAGCCTCCAGACTGCTGATTTTGATTGCTGTTCCATCCATATGACTGGATAGGCACGGAGTTGTAATTATTGCTGTAATGTCCCTGACCATATCCACCGTTTGACCCAGACCACCCCCATCCGGGATGGAGATGTGGAAACTTTTTTGCAATTAATGCAGCGCCGCCAGCAGCTACTGCGCCAGCTCCAAGCACACCAACTCCTAGCAAAGCTTTTTTTGCCAAAAGATGTTTCAAGTCACCCCCTTTCTCAAATCCAAGCTCAAAATGCTTGTTTCCACCGAAGATTCTGCTTCCTAATTTAAATACAGTTTTTGGGTTAAATTGAGTTTTTGGAACCATGTTTTATGCACATGCAAAATTAGCTGTCAAAAACCCGAATATGAATCACGATTTATTTTTTAAAGATTAGTTTTAAATAATACCTTTCCCAAACAAGGGGCCAATTTGAATTTCTCCCTCTGGAATCACACATAAAGTGGACCCGAGAAGGGAAACAAATAAAAACACCGTGGAAGTTTTGGTGGACATTTCTGCTCTCACAAAATAATTAATTCACGGGTTTAAAATAATTGTACTACAATTGTAGATTAGTGTACGTACATGTATTTTGTTTACTGAGAGAAGTCTCACCGTTGAATGACGCCAATCGTAGAAATGGATCTTGGTTTTTATAACGAAAATAGTTTCTTGCATACTTATAAGGAAAGAAATTCATTGAACCCTTTACCGGTAGGGACATTATCAAGCGTTGAGGGAGGATGATGTTTTAGTATCCTCATTATTGAAATATTAATTGCATTCGTACATATGCGTCAACAATGTGTGTCTTATTGACTCGTCTCATCGACCAGCAGCATCGTCACCGTCCCCATAACTGTACAAAGACAAATGTACATTACACACCACTGGTTATATATTGCAGCATTTATCATGTATGTACACTTTTACTTTCGGAAAAACCTTTCGAGCCCAAAAATTGCGTAAACTGGGCCAAATCGTACATAAAAGAGTGAGCAATCCTTAGGGCATGTATATTGCAAAAAATATCAAATACGTAACGATTTTGCCAAGCACATTGTTCTCCGTTTTTATTATTATGATCGTCTTGCCACGACTCATTCTCGAGGATCATCATCATATCCTGCTTGGTTTCTTGAATGATGATAACATGATAACATCATTCTACACGGCAGTTGTAATGTGGCGAGAATGAATGAATGAATGAAGCACAAGTATTCACCGTACCGTGATTTCTTGTTAAATGAGTTACAGGTAGTGCGTGTGTATTACTGGTTGGTTGTCTACTATGGTATACATTACACTACTGGTGGCACTGGTGGTGTTCATATTACCATGCTCAGTTGACGTATAGACCCCCTCCTACAAGGCATAGGCATCACTCCACAGGTAGAATGTAAAGTAACTTGCTATATTTAATAAGTAATGGGCCTTAAACGGTTGAGTAGGAGTAAGCAGTGACAAGCCTTTAT
>JAHZMZ010003125.1:0-14038 GCA_027743805.1 Lepidocyrtoides sp. E14 | reverse complement strand
TATAAAAATATGAGGGAATCAGTAAGGTTGGTGTGCTGGTTAAGAGAAAATAATGTGCCTACTAGAGTTTCTAGCTGCCGCTACCCACCTTTGCGAGCTAGCTAACTCAAGGCTCGTTCGTTCTTTCTTCACCACCACGAGAACGATCCTATTTTACTTGCACCAGCACTACCAATGAAGTACTACATTTTCCCCTCCAGTTACTCACTTTCAGTCTTCTGCCAGAGAGGAGAACAGACAGACAGACAGAAAAGAAGAGGGGAAAAAGAGAAAGTCATTTCAGCAGGGCTTCTTCATTCTCTTCAATATTTATAATACATACTCATTCTGTCGTTTCACTGAGCCCTGCTTTTTAAAAATATCAATTTTACTGTCTCTGGCATTAAATGCACATATTAGAGTAAACAAAGTGTAGTTCCTTATCATTACCATCATCAGCATGATGGGGCAATTCTGACTCTCCTATTCAACACCACCATCAAGCAACGGCAACGAAAAATGATAGCTTTGAATGAAAAGTAATCCTAAAAAACATACAGTAAACGTGATAAATTACAGGTGGTGCTATATATTTTGGAAATCAGAGGTTAATCATCGCGGTAAAAGTAATAATTATTTTCCACAGTGCAAATGAGAATGGCTAAAATATACATAGTTGCAAGCTATTAGGGAAAACGATTTATAGATCCGTTCAAATTCATGAATACACAGCAGTATTCAGAACGGTCTCGGTGAACTGACTAATGATTACAACTGCACGAGGACTTTGTTGGTTACTTCATCAGAGAGTACAATTTTGTTCTCTTTTTTGCACTGACATTGTGTAAATACATAACATTTATTTTTCAGAGGGCAAAAATGAACTATTTTCTACATAACTTGTGGCAATGTTTGATAACGGTATCTTGTACATTAATCATGTAAAAATCATTAGAAACTTTTTACCCAGTCCACATTCCGGATAAATGCACAAACTTGTGAGAACACAGAAAAGTGCAACTTTCCCAACTGTACTGAATAGTAAAAGACGTTTGAAACATTAATGGTTGGAAGGTGCTTCTATGCTTTGTTGCATTGTGATGTGTGCAGTGTTCTTGGAAGTGAGTCAAAAGCTCGCCGGAAGGAAAAACATACTGAATAAAAGAAACAAAACACACAGAGTGTAGGTATAGTAAGGAGAGAATAAGTGCATACAATTTTTAAATTATTCATAACAAAGTCTAACAATAGAAATCATAACAATAAAGCCAGACCACGCAACTACCTCACCTGCTGCTCTTGGCTAAAAAGTTAAGTCTGTCAGGGTCTGAGTCTGTGTGCGTGTAAGGAACTACTTTTAATTTTCCTGGACGTCTTTTTGAAATTCCTCGGAGGAGGCAATCTTACAAAGGCTGACTTTTGACAAAAGAAGAAGAATTTCCACTTTCAACAAGAATTATTATAAGTTTCCTATTCAAGACAAAATATTAAGAAAAAGGATTCTGCAGAGAGAAAACATTTTGGAAAGATGAAGAAATTGTGCCAGGGTGCAATAATTTCACTTTGGAGAAAGTATGGAAAGGAAGACAATGAGGAAGAGAAAAATGCAATAAAAGATATGAACAGGTTATTGTAAAAGGTATAAATTTTAACCACTTGACATTTTGTCCCTCAGAAATGACGTGTAAAAACTAGCCCTTTCAAAAAGTTCATCCTTCCAACTTTCCCGTGCCAGAATCAAGTTTGAATAGATGAGTTGAAAATAGAGCAAACTATTAAAAAATAGATTTATTTAATTCAATACAACTCGTTTTTGGGGCATACTGGGACTCGAATTTAAGGGAAAAGTGAATAAATGTACAGACAAATACGACTGACGTATACGCAAACCCTCTGAATAGGATGTTTGAAAAATTTTCTTTTTTTTAGAAACGTCTCATATCAATTCACCATCATCATCATTGCTGTACAAGCAGATAAAATGTTCATATCAACGATTACAATCTAAATTCTTCAAAAGACTTTTTTGAGAACACTTGAAAAAAATCGAATAATTCTTACTTTTTATGATAAAAGTCAAGCAAATCCAAAAGGCCCCACGTAGTTGATTCCTCTTTAAAAACATTCAAGAGTTCCCATGTCCTTGTTGATACTGTAGATTTGACGAGTCAATCAAACATGTCGCATTTAATCTAAAAAATCTAAGCCAACTTCATTTTTTCAACTGGAACTCTATACCCGTAACAGTCGGTGTTGCAGATTTTCCTTCTACCAGCAGTAACAAGAAGGAGTGAGACTTGACTTTGCAATTCAAATCAAAGTTCCCCTCTTTCTACGTACACTTTTTGATTAGAACTATTTGAAATATGTATGCAAGGAAGCATAACACCAAAATGATACGGGAAAACATTTTCCCGTGCTTTTTCCGCTCAATCACTTACTTTCAGAGTCTTTTTACCCTTTCATGCCACTTGTTTGACATTTTTCCACTTCCACCATCGCAAAATAGCGATTAAATAGGTAGAAACAACACAACTTTAATACAATTGAAAAAGATTTCTAGTGCGATTTGTAAGCTCTACAATCCAACCCAGCTACCTAGTCTCGTTGACATTGTAGTGAAAACGGCGCCGTCAATGAAAAGGTACTCCTTAATCAATGACTTAAGCAGAATTTTTAAATACACAATGCAAACACTATTGTTATTTCTGCAACAGTTACCATCAACATCAATCTCATCACCGTCAGCTTTCTCCCAAAAAATAAATTCAAAAAATAGCAGCGCAGCAGAGGACGAGCCAAGTTTTTTCACTTGTCGTTCTAAAAACAATATATATTGCATACTTGATGAAGAGGAATAGCAAGCTGTCATTGCATATACATTTATTGCCGAGAAGACTAGAAAAATGAAAGTTTATTTTGACTGACACTTGCTCTTTATTTTTATAAGCGTAATTTGAAGTGACACAGAGGAGGAAGAAGAAAGCAGAACAGTTCTCCTTGAAAGGTATGTAACGTGATTTCATATATATGGCATACATAAATCGAGTAAGAGCTAAATTTTATTTACTTCTTATATATGTACTGATTCTCATCCACGTTCACAAAACTCTTCACACTTGTCAACCACCCCATCATCCAAACTGCCAGGTGGTGAGTTGGAACTTTAATTAGTTTTCATTTGTCACTTTCATTCATCATCGTCGTCGTCGTCAGCAGTAGTATCAGCGTTATTTCTTTCCATTTGCTTCGTGTGAATATACATGGACATGCATAGCTAGCTCAAACGGCACGCACAGACAAATTGTCTTTTAAACAAACTAGTGCCGCACAAAATCATTTATATCTATAAATACGTATATTTAAGGACAGACAGTAAATTATAGAATAGCATTTTGTGTTTTTAGTTTTCCCTTAAATTTATTATCCCTTTCTCTGCCGACTGCCTTTGTCCATCTCTGCATCTCTGTCCTTATCTTCATCGCTGCAGACTTTACAATAGTTACCATTTGCGATAGTCATCTTTACATTATCGTGTATCATCATTATCATACACAGATCTTCTTATACTTTTTGTTTCTACATTGCTGAGTATTTACTGTACCAAAACGATGTCCACAACGCTGCTTGATTTTACGCGTCGCTTTCCTTTTCCTCAGTTTCCGTCCTTTTAGGTTTTACCTTTACGTTCTTATGATTCTACTTTCCTTTCTACTATGTTGACGTAATACCTCCCAACACATACATGCTCTTTCGCCAACTTTCTATCGTCAACGTTATTTGCCATCAAATAAAACGGAAAAGCTGCTGTCGTGTCTGTTATGTGTGTGTGCAGATTTTATTCAATTTCTCTCTCCTTCTCCGTATCCTCTTTTTTATTTATATGCACTACTGTCATGCCACTTTCATGTCACATCATTACATATTATGCACCTACTTATATACAACACCCTTGTCTGTCGTCAGCATCCAAAATGTGATTGTGTTGTTGTGATACATATTAAACCATTTCTATAAAGTCTACCCACCAAGCTTGTCTATCTCTGGTGGACATCATGAACAAACTTTCATGCACAGATACAAACACGTATGCACATATTCGCCTACTAATAAAACAACTACAATTCCTCCAACTTCAACTAAAATTGGTAGTAATACTTAACAGTAACAACATCTCCACCTCTCCAGTAACTTTCAACAGTAAAACACACAAAAGTAGGTTCGAATTAAGTATATTAGTTAAAGTGGAGAAAGCTATGCTGGTTCTAAGGTAGCCGTAAGCTAGGAAAAAGTAAAACTAAATTCACATTTCCAAAAAGTCAAGCGGCAGTAGTAGTGGCGGAACTATGTATACTGCCATTCGCGTCTCGTCCTGTGTGTTCATTAACTTGAAGCTTTCATTACTTCATACAATCAGCGAGAGTACCAGAAAGAGAAAGAGAGAAAGAGAGGGAGGGAGGGAGATGGTACTTTAAGCTGTATCAACAATATCAACTTTTCTACATCTTCTCATTTCTCCTCGTTGAAAGTCAAAATAATATTTGCATTTGGAGACACAGCGATGGGAGACACTGAATAGACTTGTGTTGATGCTGATGATGAGAACAGTTGATAGTCGTACGATGATGCTGAGTTGATGATGATGACTATGACGTGTTGACAAGATGACAGTGTTTACCAGTGTACAGTGACAGACTGTGATACTGAATAAATGGAATGAATGTGCTGCTTATTTCTTTTCACTTTACGCTCTCGCTCCACTCGCTCCCATTACGATGATCCTGATGATGATAATCGAGCTGCCCTTTAATTTGCGAATGGGCTTTATGCCCATGTACGTAGGTAAAATGGGGGAAATATTTAGAGTGTGTAGTGGAGATTTTAACAATGATAGCAGTACATGTCTACTAATGCAAAGATGGGCACTTGTATGCTACGTTTATTTGACGAAAGAACAATAGTTCCATCATTGCCATCATTGTTCATTCTTCCAGTTTCCATTTATTAGCTCTTTATACTGTCGTGGACACTGACTTTTTATTCTCTATTTTGACATTGTACATTTATCTATAAAAGCATCATATTATCACAAGTCATTTCTCTTCATTAGTGCCGAAAAGGTTTCGAAATTGATTATCATTACTTCTGTTACACATATACATTTATTATCAATCTAATTTATGATTTGAATGCTAAACAAAGTACCAACACGCACACTATGCTGAGCTTTCATAATACTATACTTGATATTTTCGCTTTCACTTCAATGACGGCATTTCATTTTGAAGTTGTATAGATTAGTTTGGTTTGTGCGGTTTGTCGACAAAATATTTAATTTAGTCTATTGTTGTATATGCTGCGACCGAGCAATCAAAAAGAGCAAATAAACAGCAAATCAGAGACAAAAATTGATTTCGTTCGTCTTTGCACAGCTTGCTAGAGTCGTTTCATTTGAGGTATATTGGCGAAATGATAAATCTGTCTGTGCTGTGCAGTGCACTAGCATTGACCAAAGTTGGTTAGGGATGTTGGTTTGCTGAACGCATGCATATTCATGTTGTAATTAAACATGGTCATAGAGCAAAACCTGCAATTTTATTGTAAAGATACAAAGGCCAATCATTTTCCATGCCATGGAATAATCTAATTCAATTTACTTAGCCACTCGACAACTTATTTCATGTAAAGCGTTGAATGTAAAGTTGATGGTGAAAAACGTTGTACATGCAAGGTTAGTTGTGACTCCTATTCCCATTCTAATGATCATCGCATTCATAACATTTGCACTATAAAAATTTTAATTTATGTCAGTAGTATAAATAAATATAGTATCAGACTTTTGTAGACATTCTACTTGGCTTGTCGTACCTACTATGTACGTAGAATTGCCTCTTGTTCAACGGTAGTTTATCAGACACTTGAAAAGAACCACTGCATACTTTTTTCTAAGCGACCCTAATACTGCAACACTGCAAGTGCAATATATACTGAACACTGCAAGTTGCTGCGTGGACGTAACGTAAGCACTGCTTCCAAATATTGGGATGGAAAACAAAAGAGTAAAGAGTATAACACGGTCTTCATACAGCAATAAGGGTTTTTACGCTGAAATCGCAGAGGTTTTCACTTCTCAAAGTGATGTTTAACCTTCTGATTATACTAAAGCTGAACAGTCAACACTCTTGTAAAATATGAGCTCAAAGCTCTTGTGTTCTGATTTCAGAGTAAAACCCAAAACTGTGGTACCTTTAAAGATAAAATTCAGCTTTTAAACGAAATAAGTATCTACTTCATGTAAGTAACTGCGAAACATTTGGTCTAAATTTCGTTAAATCTGGTACTTTCTGCAGTTTTTTCGTTATAATATGTTTCGCAAAGTTATGTGACGACATTTTTTCCCTTATAGCTTTTTGACTTGTTTCAAGTTATGCATGGTTCTGTGTTGCTATTTATTAGCGAACAGTTTTTTTCAAATGGGTTTATAAAATGGAAATTAATGTGATGCTTGCTTACCCGTGCTTCTTTAGATAGTACCTACACCAACTACTCCCTGTTAATTACTCGTGCGAGAGAAACAACTCATTTCAGTTTGCTTCACACCATACTGCACCATCACTTCCATAGGATGTCTATCGACCTGCCTGTATAGAATACTTATAGTTTTACTGTTGCTTTTCTCCTTCCTTCCATTAGTTAATTTCCTACCACGGTAATGATAATAATAATAAATGAGAGAAAGAAAGAGAACCATTACTGCTCTTCTGTGTTCCCCTTTTTCCTTTTCATAAAAGCGGAAATGAACGTGCGATGAATAGACCGACTATGTGAATATTTTGAAGAAGAGATGTAATGATAATGAACAGTTAAATGGAATGTTAACTAATTCATAAACGCACTACTAGCAGCATACTAGAGTATTGATTAGAAGGAATGCAATTTAGTTAAAAGGATGGAAGGTGAAGAAAGCCAATGGTAGTTACTACTACTTATAAAACTTACTATAAAATTATTGTTTTCAGAAAAATAAAGTACAGTACAGAGATGCTTATGAAGTCACTTCAGATTTTCGTGATTCAGGAAATAAGCATTTATAACCGTGCACTGTATAGTGTAAGTGTAATTATGTTTTTTTAGAATGCAGAACGGAAGAAATGTAGATATGTCGTAATCAAGTGGTTTGCACCAAAATTAGCAGTAAATTTTACGCGAGGAAATGAATGAAACCAACTTGATGGTTGTACTTTATGAGCAGGTAAATTCCAGTAGGCTTGGATTGGTCTCATAGAATCACATAGACTACTTGAACCAATGCACGTATGACTCACATTATTAGCAAGTAAGCAAAAAGTTGAAAGGGTGCGGCATTGTGTAAAGTATTTTTAAAAAAATGTTTATAAAAACACGACAGAAAAGGGTAAGAGCATAAATTTGCACTCGTGCCATTTGCTGTAAGCGTTTTTGTCTTTTCTTCACTACATTATTCTTGTCATATATTCTAAACTTCACCAAGCAGTGACTATAACTTCGAAAATTTCAACACCAAGTCTTGGTAGTATGCATTGATGTTTATACTTTTTCCTCCTCATACATAAATTTAATATTAAAAATAATCTAGACCTAAACCTAGAGTTTGCATGACACCTTTTGGCAATTAAAATGGCAACTTGGAAAGTCTCATATTAAAACTATTTCACCTGTATTATATGGTAAGTTTTTTATATATAAACCTCCATATAAAGTAAATCAACATTTTTAGAGAAAAAAAAATAAACAAAAGCACCACATTATTATTACAAAAGAAAAAAAGAACAACTTTCACAGGTTTTCACTTGTCTTGCTTTCGTTTATTTAATTTTTTTCTCTGCTCACTTTATCGTTACTCTGGCTTGCTATTCTGTTACTTTTTGCTTGTCTAGTATTTGTTTGGTTTGTTAGTTTTCTATTTTAAAAACTTTTTTAATGAATGCACTAACTATCTTTGCCAAAATAAACTCGGGTTATGTTTATAAAATGTATTTGATGTATTATGCATAAGTCACCGAGTGATTATTAAAAGTTACAAACTTCCATCCGTTCACTCTAACTTTAGCGGTATACACACATAGAAGAAACTTTTTAAAAACCTAGTCATCGGCAGCACAAAAAATATTATTAATGGGTACAATTTTGCTTATTTTTGTTCCAAAATGGAAAGAAAAAAACTTGCTTCATCATCATCATCAAATCGTGTCTAATACATCCATTTTTCATTACCGCAGCCATATTCTGTAAATTCCGTCTTGAAAATGTAGTTATTTTGTCTTCTGTTTTGTTAAAATTAGGCTCACTAAAGAGAAAGTGCTGCTATCAATTACAAGTTTCTGTCTTTGTACCCTCTGCCTACAAAATTGTATGCTAAATTTACTTCTAAAGAATACTAAATTTTTCTTGTACAAATGTACATTATCAACTACCCTATACGAAGCAGCCAACAACAGAGGAAACCGATGTGTAAACTTCACTCTACAAATGTTGCGTCTTCTTTTCAGGCTAATTAATTTATCCTTGTTCTATCAAAAGAAAGAACAATGGTTCTCGTTTGTGTGTGCAATATTTATTAAAAAGGTACACTTCTAGATACGCCGAATGAGATGCTTCTGCGTATGAAAAAATTAGATTTTTTGGACACCTGAGAATTTGAATTGTTCAGAATATAGTGAATTTATACATGTCGGGACCTGAATCAGGACCTAAACAGGCACACCTTTACAATTTAGCTACACATCGAAATTTGGTAAGGATCGAACAAACCGTTCTCGAGCTATTGCGAGTACGGCCGGACGGCGTATTATTAGCTACCTAATACACAGAAGACTGGAATTGGAAATATTGGAATACACCTGTTAATAAGCGTTGATTTAAGAAAACTGTAGACATTCATCGTTTGTATACAAAAGCTCGTCATATTTATTTCAAATTACGGGTTGCGATTCAATTTAAAGTAAATGTATATCATACCAAGTATATGTGCATATCTCATGTGTGTATCATACCTCTCAGTGCAAAGTGTACGAGATTCCGATGTTCCTTGTTCTTATTCCCCGGTTTGTTTTGTATATTTCATGGTATAATATGATAGAAAACCATTAAAGTAGGAGGAAAAAGTAATTGTACAAACCAACAATAAATTTTTTGTGTACACAATCCAAACAAGAAGTAATAAAATGAATACTGTATGCGTGCATTGTATTCGTATGGATTCTTTATGTCAATGAGAAATGCGAGGAAAGGGTACACAATGCGTACTTTTATCAGAAAATTGTGTCGTTGATTCGTCGCTTTTTTATTACTTTTGCTTATGTCATGTCAACGTGGTATATGTATCGTACATGTATATTATGTAATATTTTGCTTCATCCTCTTTTTTTTGTTATGGGGGTGATTTAGCAAAATGAACCACACACGCATGCATTTTACTACCACCAAGATAAAAAAAATTCCAATAATACTTATAAAAAATGGGAAGAGTCTAGTCTTTAGAGAAAATATACTTTGTGTGTAAAAAATAAACATTTTTTTTTCTGTTGCACGATGTTTCACCTTTTACTGTTTTACCATTTCTCTATTCCATACAAGTTTGTAGAATTCAACCGGTGAGACTGAATAGTAAAGTTATGTGCTTACAGTATTTATGACAGGCAGACAGATGGATCGATTAGTGTCACGTCGGTAGTGAAAAAGAAAGCATAGCGGGGAAATAAAAAGAAAGCAAAAACCAATATTACAAAAAAAATGCAATTGACAAGGACGACGGTGACGCTGATGATGATGAAGATTGCCAACCCATTAAGAGTTATAAATTATGCATTTAAAATACTAGTTCAAGTAGTTCATCTCTTTCGATGTCTACGACGATACTGTATATTTTAATGCATTTCAATTTTACAGTATAGATAAGATTCTGATTTCTCTACAGAATAGATTAGTGATAAAAGCTGTGAAGACGTGGAAAATAATCGATGTACTTTTTTATTTTGTTTTTCAGGTAATCTTTGTTTGGCAGAGCCGTATTACTTCGTCAACCAGCCACATGACGTATTGATCGACTTTCTCTAAACTGTCCACTAACTGAATGATTTAGTATCAATTCTGAAAGAACGTTCTGACAAGTTCTGCGTTTTTGTGGATTTACCTTCATGTCTCGATCATGTATGCATGTACTTTTAGGAAAAATGCTACGTGAACTAGCATCCGAGAATGGTTGGGTCCAATGACAAAACCAAGTTTTGCTCTACTCTCATTTTACTGTAGAAAGGATCGTTTTTTGTCTCAACGACAGACCCTGTCGAGAAACACTACAAACAGCAGTAGAAGCAGATTTTTCTGATGTTATTTCGTTTCATATTATGCTGTTTTTTTTGCAGGGATTTGACTCAAATCATGTGTTGATGTTGTTTTTGAGCAAAAAATACTTTTTCCAACTTCTACTTGGGCTCCTCATCTAATCCTTTCATGTTCACACACGACTTTTTTGTGCAGGAAAGTTTTTTTGTGGGGTTCTCTTCTGCAAACATCATAGCAAAAGTAACCAAAAACCATAATAACTTGGGACACCCTTCTTTCCAAATAAACAGGCTGTATCGTCAAGCGACTCACTGTGCTGCATACTGCACACAGTTGGTCCAACTTACCCTATGGAATATACGCATACACGAAAAAAAAAACGTTCAAGATATTAAAGTGAAAGTTTAGCGTATCGTAAACCGCGACAGCAGCGTTTACTGATGTGGAAGTAAATGCATAGAAAATCACCAAAAGCGTACTATGTGCATTACCCACCGCAGTTGGAAACAACCAATATAGAAAAGGGAGCCAGATGAAGACTGTTTGGCAATCACAAGAGTGGAAGCTTGACTCTGTTCTGTTACTTACTACAGTAGTGCAGCAGTAATCGTTTCATAACAGCAACATGCATCATTAGTGCACAAAAATTCAAACAATCTGGCTGAACAAGAAAGCTCTAAGGGAATTCCACAATTTAGCTTGTGCATTAGACATATCATCACACATATTCATCGACATAGCAGACTGACACTGACTGTGAGAAAAAAAAAACCAATCAAATTTAACCATCAATGCAGTTCATGAAAAAAATAGAATCAAGATGATGGCCATGCCAGAAGCAGCGGTTACACCACCAGACTGCCGGTAAAAACAACCTGTTTTTACTGCGTTTTCGACATATGGTCTTCCCTCCCACTCCACCTTTCTCTGGCAGTCCACATAAAGGAAGCAGAGCGTGTCTGATCGATTTTTGCTACTTCCATAGGAAAATTGCTTGTAATTCTACTACTTTGTTTCATGCACTACATGCTGCGGTTGTACTGTGTATCTTTTTGTGCACTAAATTTTTTTCATCGACCTAATTTTTTTGTGATTAAACAAATTGAACCAATTTGCTGAGCCACCAATGCCTACTTCACATAATATGACCTGATAAAGACGAAAAACGAGGATGATAGACTCATTGTCAGATTAGAAGAAAAAAGTTAAAGTTGACTATAAAATGTTTTCCTGGTGCAAGTGGTAACCTCACCACCACATGCTACATAATTTACGTTGTTGAAAAACGTTTACGAGAGAAATAATTACTTGATGATGAAGGGAAATCACATTTTGGTCGACTACTTTGGCTGCTAACTACTTAATACCACAAAACATTGTTCCATTTCGTATGTACTCATTATAACATCAACGTGTGTATGCAAACAATACATGACAAACAATCCGTAAGTCGTTTCTCTTAACATCACGACTTATTCAGAATGAGAAAAGGAATATTTTGCCTGCATTGTAAGTGACTTGTAAGTAGGCAAATGTTAAAATGTAATAAATCAAAAAGGAGCAGTGGAGTAAAAAAGGAAAGGAAAATTGACTTTTTTTCAGTAAATATAAATACATTTCAATTTCCTCTAGCTAAAGCCATTATACTACTCGTAACAAATGCCCTTTAGAATCATATATTTTGCAAAAAGATAGCAAGAGTACTGTACGGATATCAAAGTAATTTAAATACAATACATAAGTTTTTGAATTAAATATATGTAGTTGCCATCAAAATTGCTTGCGTTTTTGTGAACACGGTTCATTCAAAATTCCAAAGTTCAGAAAATAAGAAAATACCAAATAAAGAATTCCACCATAATAATATACTCATGATGATATTTTCCGCAATAGCTGGGAAAAAGTACTTTCCTCCGCCCAGCAATCCGCTATCAGCAAAAGAGGAGAAAAATGTTTCCACTCTACATTCTGCCAACTCTCAGCTATAAAGAAAACAATGAATGATAAAACGGAATAAATAAGTCATCCAAAGCCATTTCACCAGGTAAGCGATTTACTTATACTGCTTTTCTGTTGTTCAATGTTGAATAGGAACGGGATGCAACATAACAAACTTAGAGTTAATTTCTAGATAATAATATTATGACTCATTATTTATGAGCTGTGTGCCTATGCAGTTTTTCGAAAAAGCATAACCAATAATAATTTAGTAGACCTAAACGAAACCAGTACTTGTTTTATATTCCCACTACGTTCCCTATTCTTAATTCTATGTAGTTTGTAAACTTTCATTCTAACACTCGGGAAAAATTATATTTTGGCGGCATTCGTCATTCGTCTTCTACTTGCTTTTATGTGAGTATATCGCTGTTAGATTTGACTGTCAACGCCTCTCGCGTTTCCACAATTTGTCATGGCATTTTTATGTATTACATAGGTATGTTTGAGCTGGGTAGAGGGAGAATCGAATGGGCAAATTTTATTTGTTTCTTTTAGAAATAAAATATTCATGAAATGCCATTCTTTTCTCCAGCTTTCCTGCCAACAACAACACATGACAAGCATAAGTGAAATTGACTTCCGGTGAAAGTCGTTAGTACGTTCACACTGATCCCCAATAGCCACTTTAATTTCATCATTAAAACCGTAAATTTGATTCGTACCGCTTTATTCAATCCATATCTCAATTAACTGTGACAAATAAAACAGATAATTAACAGAAGGAACCCGTAATAACCCCTGGTCCTAAACATATAGCAGAGAGCAAGGTACCATTGATAGAAATTGGTGTTTTATGTGTACGAGTATGTAAGTAATGGAAATAGCAATAGGAGAGTCACCAAAAGTATAATTTATACTTTGTTAAAACATACCGTTACATACATGTGAATTGCATGTACAACTTAATTAAATTGTCATAAATGTTTACTGTCAATGACAAATTAGTGGCAACATTTTTCATTCAAGGCTATAATACATGCAGCATTGAAAAACTGGTAGCGCTTTTCCTCATTTTCTCCCACTCTCTGTTTATGTTCTATTTGTGTAATGGCAAGTGTTATTGTTGCCACTTGTCACTGTCAAAAGTCTTTTACGTCTTGGACGTGAATAGAATTGTTGATATGTGCATGATTGTGTTGACGATAATGATGACGATGGTAAAAATTACTGGTGGTGCTACAGCGAGCTGATCGCTACAACGATAAAACGGGTTTTGGTGGCGGTGAAAGCTGGCATGCTGAATTTCAAAGGTACTGAGACTGTGAGACTTGCACAAATGCAAACAGCAAAGCTCACTGAATGAATACATTCACTTTTCTCCAGCACGGAAGTCAACAAACAATAAAGGAGAGAAAAAACACATGGATGCATGCAACTTTATGGCAAAGCCAGTAGCAGTGTAGAGGTACATATAGCTCAGTTCTCCCATAAAAAACTTTTTATGGACGTGTCATTCCAAAAAAACAGGTCTCCGGACAATAGGTGTACCTACGTATATGTTTGTAAGTATTTTTATATCGGCAGTTTTGACTGGTAAAAAGCGAAAGCAATAAAATGGCTACTGCTTTCACTCTCGCCTATTGGCAATATATATATAAGCAATGTACAGACAGAGACTTAAAATATGTACTTGAAGAGACATGCATTAAAATAACAAAAAAAGCTGTGCGTTGCCTTGTTATGATCATGATATGATGACATATGCACCCTGCTCTTCGGCTGCAACAAAAGAACC